>CACRXK020002081.1:0-46424 GCA_902702795.2 Paramuricea clavata
TGTATTTAGATTACATTATCCAAGAGTACTTCATTGTAGAATAGTCCCAATCCAAAAATTGGAAATATTATTTGTACTTGGGAGGAAAAAACCTCCCAGTACAATTGTCCTGTTAGAATTCAAAAGAAATAATTTAAAAGTCACGCGCAAGTTCGCGAAAACACCTCGTGTACTACATGACAGGGGGGTGAATATTTTCACGAAACGTTTGTTCGCCACCACAGCAACCTAACTAAATGTATTATATTTTTTGTATTTTTATAATATAATTGATACGCAAATATTTATTGCTTTTATCATAAATCACAAATATACAATAAATATAATGTACTTAGTTAGGTTGCTGTGGCCTGTGGTGGCGAACAAACGTTTCGTGAAAATATTCACTCCCCCCTGTTATGTAGCCGACGAGGTGTTTTCGCGAACTTGCGCCTGACTTTTAAATTATTTCTTTTGAATTCAAACAGGACAACTATTATGGGAGGTTTTTTCCTCCCAAGTACCAATAATATTTTCAATTTTTGGATTGGTACTATTCTACAAGGAAGTACTTTGGATAATGTAATCTAAATACATTTGAAAACGAAGAAGTGGCATTTATCGGGCAGAGAAGCGGCGAGCCATTAAAATGGCGGCAATTTGACGAAATATCGAAGGACACAATATCGAAGATAAAATACACTGCACTGTTTCAAAAGTGGATGAAACCTTCTTTGCAATCTTCGTCAGCCATTTATGATTATGTAAAAGTACAACAACTGGATGATATTTGCGAGATTCGGCGATAAAAAGCAAACAAGACGGCAAAATATGGCTGAAATCGTGTTTTCGTGGGGGGTAAGTGAAATAAAATGTATTATATTTAAAGAAAACAATGACAATCCTTATGATATCAACAATATTTATATTAAATTGAGCATAGTTTTTCACCCCATGATAATTTTTTTAGGAAATAAGAATATTTCATTTCTGGCAGGCATATTAGTTATTTTATACATAATTAGCAATTTACCTGGGGTGGTGCATGGTCATTTTCTTGTAAAATATTATACTTAGACAAATTTTTTCTTCCAATGACCACCCTAAAAGCAATCCTTCTAAACACTATAAGCACTTCAGAAAGACTATCGCTATTTGTTTTCTGAAGTTAGAGCTATGTCGACACTGCCGTTTCAGGGCGGGGTCATTTTCAGGACTTTCGTCCCGGATTCAGGTTTTGGCACATATGCCATGTTAACCGCCATGGTCATTTTACCCTAAAACAGTTGAGATTATCTGTGCTAAATGAAACGCATACAAACTCATATACAGGTCCTAGACTAAATATTAATTTCTCCTTCGTGAAAGAAGCGTGTTGAGTAAATGACGTCACATCCGGTTAGAAATCGACACCTCGCTAATTGATAACTCAGTAATGGCGGCCGAAAAATTTGCATGTTTGCGTTGAAAAATAAAGCAGAAGGAAATGGAATTGGACGCTGATATTCGGTAATTTTGTTTATCTACTGATATACTTTCTGAATATGCAATAAAAAGACAGCACAATTTTCCATCGCAGTGGCACTTTAAATGGCTTTATGGATAAACTTTGAGTTTGCAATAAAATGATTTCAAATTCTCGCATGCAAATAACTTTACTTTCTTTTTTATTTAAAAGATTCAATATTAAAGATACACTGAAATTATATGCTGTCTTGTTTAGTTGTTTCATATACGCAAAGGCCGTCAGGTTTTAAATCAATTATAAAATCAATATTTAAAACAAACTTACCTTCGTTAACGTCGGCTCCCTTCTTTTAGCCGATTCTTTCGCCCTTTCTTTCTTGAAATTTACAAAATCTTGCAAAAATGCGAGCAAAAATGAAGTATATTTGCAAGAAATTTATGAGCTTTCGTTACACTTTGTCAACATAATAATAGTGTTGCTTCAAACTTTATGATAAAAAAACCCCGGTTTTCTAGGCCTGTATACAAATAAAAATAGTACGTTTATACTATAAATGAGTTTATTTTACCTGTATCGGTTTAAATTCGCTGTTAAGTTGCAAATGATTCTGTTTGAGGACGCAATAATTGGGCATATCCAACCAGGGCAGTTTTAGGGCAGTTTTGACCTTGTTGTTGGGAAATCCACTAGGCCACAGAATAAATAATAAGACCAGAAGTCTCACTCGATGTCGGAATCTTTGATGTTGATGTCCCCGCGCATGTCGCCTCGCGCATCTTGGCCGCGTCTCGTTTCCAGTGCCCTAAACAAGTGTAATTTGACAAATTTACATGTAAACATTAAGGAGTGAGAAAGTTGAAACGATACCAATCGAGTTTTAGAGCTTTGGTGACCATTTTAAAAGAATATATGATAAATTCAAAAGTAAGTCTATCGTATTGCATTGTTTTAAATGAATTCTCAGCTAAAATACGGCAATAAATGGATCATAAACTTAGTTAAATTTACTGTTGACAACGAGGTTGACAGATCCATCGCTGTTTTTTGCCTTGAATAGCTTTACCATAGTCATTTTACCTTAAAATGTAGCTACTGAGGATGTCTCTAAAATATTTACACATATTATTTGCACAATCTCACGATTTAATCATGCTGATAACATGAAAATCCTTGTGCCATTGTATACTTGGCATAATCTCTACATCAATAGTTCACCAGTTCAACACTTATAAATTCAATATATTTTTGAACCAGTTCATATATTATTATACACAATGTAGTATAGTTAATTTGACCATTGAGAAGTAAGGGTGTATTTAAACATTACACAGACACTGCTGAATTTTAGGTTACATGCCATTGGATTGATATATAAAAAACACTTGTAAAAACACACATTATCTTGTTGATAGAATAGTTATTTGCAGTATACTAACTGTTGGCATACTCTATTTCAGGACTATCAATTGTTTTTGTCACTGGCAGTCTTTGAAATACAATCTTGCTCTGTGGCCTTTACTGACAAGTTGGCTTTTACTACATATGTGGCACTGACACTTCTTTAATTAATGCACCAGTCAATGTTTACCCCCCAACCGGGGAGGGGCAGGGATTTTGACTTGGAGGGGTAGCAAAAGAGCGAAATTGTCCCCGCCCACAGGGACATCAATGTCCCCTGCAAGTCTCTCAACCCCAGGAAAATAGTTTTGTATAATCATAGATCAGCAATAGAAAATCAAATTCATATATGTTGTTGTATTTAAACTTTCCTTGTCAAGAAAACTAAAACAGCAACACAGGATATATATGTTAACCACCGTCCAAGTCTCCCATTATCGGGGACAAATTTATGATCAAAACTGACCACTTTCCCTGCTAAACCTCCCGCCCCTCCCCGGTTGGGGGCAGGGATTTACATTGACTAGTGCATAACTAGATGAAGCATTGCATGGAAGTTGATTTATAATTAGTTTATGAATAAACTCACACTTTCATTATAGAGGTTCAGATTTGAGTTCTACTACCACTATCTCTGACTGGCTTAGTATGCATCTGATTGGTTATAATGGTTGATCGAATATATCAAATGCATTTGATTGGTTGATGGTCCCTTATTAAATGGTAATGGTATAGTCAAATCTGAACCTATATAATGTCAATATACTGGAAAAGTATCAAATTAAATTTTAATTGTCAATGTTGTGGAAAGTAAATAAATCAAACAATTCTGTTTGTTTCAACTAACTAGTTCACTATCACTTTGGTTTTCAAATCAAAGAATCTTTAGCCTGGTTGAGTTTTTGAAAAAGTAGCTGCTTGATTGAATGCAAGATTATTTTACTCTGTCTAATGCCAGACAATTTCACTCGTCAAGGGGAAAAGTGCCACCACTCAGTGAACTCAATCAGAGCTCAATGAGCAGCAGCACTCTCCCTCGATAAGTAAAATCATCTGGCATTAGATGAAGTGAAATAAACTAGTAAAGTAGGGTGCATTGGGGCACAATGCAGCTTTCTGGGTTAACTGGAAAATATATTCATTAAACAATACTCACCCTATACTTGTATTTCAATTCATAGCATGATTGGTATGCTTATGTCTATTTGACCCAAGTACCTGACAGGAATCATATTTGAATCACACCTGTATTCATTGAACAAAGCTAATTTAAATGTACATTAATTGTACATGAACCATGTAAATGTAAAAACTAGCTAGAGCAAACACACACCCACACAGCTTTGTTTTTTATTTTTCTTGAGAAGGAATAACTGAGTTACAATGAGACCAGTATCAACAATTTCAAAAAGGTATTGTACAAAAATATTACAAACATAAGACACTTGAAAGACAGAAAAACCACGAAGTATGTCACTACAGAAACTGTATTCTGTGACATAGACGATATTTCTTTAAAGAAATTAACTTGCAGCTTTTAACAGTTGTCTAAGGGCCTGTTAATATCGAAACTGCCCGGAAAGTGAGATCTCGCTGTCTAGTTATTTTTATGGTAAAAATTATCGTTTCTATGGACAAGCGGGCAGGCCTGGTTGCCGAGACCAGGATGGAAATTTCTCCGTATAAACAATCACAAGCAGGCTAGCCCGGTTGCCTGGATGAAAGTTCAAAGATACTGCCGCAAGCTATTTTTATGCTGTCAGATTTATTTTTATGCTGTTTATGTTTTTTTATGCTGTCAAAACAATGTCAAAACAACAAAATTGTCCCGGTAAGCGGGATAACATTTTCTCAAATAAACACAAGAGAAATCATCCTAATTATTCTTCCACTTCTAGTCTTTAGTGGAGATGCACTAAAATTGTTTATCAAGTGTTCCGGGTCATTGTTCCTCTGATGTTTCTTCTGTAGATACTGCATTATCACCATCACTTGCTGGTTCTGTACCAACTGCATCCTCTTCATTGCTTTGACTAATGGGATCATCACAATCTTCTTTTCGAAATAACTGTGAATTTCCTACTTTCGTCTTGAGAATGTGTTTCCTGTTTCTTCTGTAAGTGCTTCCATCTGGACTTTGCACAATATATGACCTTGGTGTGTGTCCTTGACTAGTTACCACTGCTGGATTCCATAGTTTTCCTTGCTTTATGCGAACTTGCTCGCCTTGTGATATTGTAGGAAGTTCTTTGGAGCCTCGGTCATAATACCGTTTCTGAAAGGTTTTCTTAGATATTAGCTTCGAACTCGCTAGATCTTCATCAATGACTTTAGGTTGTAGCATATATAGACTTCGTTGTGGGAACAATAGATCTTAATCTTCTGCTCATCAGTAATTGCACTGGTGAACCAATTTGATCAATGGGTGTATTTCGATATTCTAAAATACTAACGTAAGGATCTTTTCCATCTCTGTTTGCTTTGTTTAACAAGTTTTTGACAGTCTGCACCGATCTTTCAGCTAGACCATTAGCTTGTGGATGGTATGGACTGGTCGTCGTGCGCTGAAAATTCCACTCTTGCGAAAACTTTCCAAATTCTTGTGATGTATACTGCGGACCATTATCACTCTTTACTTCTCTTCGGGACCCCGTGTCTGGCGAATATAGATTTCATGTAAGTAACCACGGTGCTGCTCTTACAATCTGACAACTTTGTAATCTCAAAATAACGTGAGAAACAGTCCACAACTAATAGATAGTTTGAATTGTTCCAGTAGAACAAATCAGTGGCGACAGTATCACATGGAATCGTGGAAGTTGGTTGAACAATCATGGGCTCTTTCTGGTTTGATGGTCAATATTCTAGACAGGTAGGACATTTCAAGACCATTTCTTCTATCTGTGAATTCATCCCTGACCAATACAGAACATCCCGTGCACATTTATTGCATTTTTCGGTACCCATGTGTCCAGCACGAATCTTTTCCAACATTTCTGGTCGAAAGGAACTTGGGATGATGATCTTTTCATTCTTCAAAAGAATTCCATCAATCTCTGAGATTTTCTCTCTACAATGCCAATACTCCCTAATTTTGACTTGTGTTTCTCGTTTCGTATCTAGCCACCCGCTCAAAACGGTCTTCTTCAGCTGCCATAGTGATTCATCTTCTTCTGTGGCCATCCTGAGTCTCGCCATCATGTCATCTGTCGCAGGAAGATTGGACATCACCATTTAAACATAGCAAGATATTTCTTTCTCTAACTCTGAATCTGTAGTGGGAAGTGGTGCCCGTGATAGAGTGTCCGCTACCACAAGATCCTCGCCCGGCTTATGCTTGTAGGTGAAGTCATATTTCTGTAATCTTAACAACATCATTTGCAATCCGAGAGGAGCATCATGTAAGGATTTCTTTAAAATGATCTCAAGTGGCTTATGGTCATTCTCTACACGGACTTTCACGCCATAGGTGTACGCATTGATCATGAATCTTTCAAGAGCAAACAAAACAGAGAGTAGTTCTTTCTCAATCTGTGCGTGTCTAGTTCCTGCTTCAGTCGTAGAACGAGACGCATAGGCAATTGGTTGTTCTTCCTGGATCAGAACTGCACCAAGTCCATTCTGCGAGGCAGCACAACGCACTATAACCGGTTTAGTTGGATCAATAAACTTTAGAACTGGTTGCTGGGTAAGAATTTCTTTAACCTCATCAAAAGCTTTTGTCTGCTTGTGCGACCAATAGAACTCGATATCTTTCTTCAGCAGTTCTCTGATTGGCGCTGTGATCGTTGGTAGGTTAGGTACAAATTTTGCCGAATAATTTGCAGTTCCAAGTAATCTTTCAATCTTCTTCTTCGACGAAGGTGTTGGCATATCTTGAATTGCTTTAATCTTCGACTCATCAGGTTTCACACAGTCTTTCATGAAGTTATGACCACAATGCGATACTTCGTTCACATTGAACTTGCACTTGTCTACATTTAATGTGAGGTTTATTTCTTCACATTGTTGTACGCTGGCTTCTAACCGTGCGTCGTGCTCCTGTTCATCAGATCCCCAAATGAGTATGTCATCAATCTCAGTGGCTATGGCTTCGAAGTCATCAAGATGCTGCGAAATTCTCTTCTGGAAAACTTCCTGCGCAGATTTAATGCCGAAAGGCATTCCCGTGAAACAATATCTGCCAAATGGTGTGCTGAACATCGTTATAAGTTGATTTGGCTCATCCAATGGTATCTGCCAGTGAGAGAACACTTGGAGAACACTTTCGCACCAGATACCCGAGACGCTATTTCTTCTACCGTTGGTAATTGGAAATGTTCCCGTCTGATCGCTTCATTTAGATGCTTCGGGTCTAGGCATATTCGTAGTCTCCCCGTACCTGGTTTCTGCACTATTGCAATTGAGTTGACCCAGTCAGTCGGTCTGTCCACTTTACGAATAACTCCTTGCTTCTCCATTTCTTCTAACTCAAGCTTTAAACGACCTTTTATTTCTACAGGAACTTTTCTCGCTGCACTTATTACAGGTGATACCTCAGGTTCCAATTCAATGTGATATGGTTCCTTCAGGCACCCCACGCCTTTGAATACAACTGAGTATTTCTCCTTAAGATCTCCCTCTTTATTAGTGCTTATCACAACCTTGATTATGTCGAGTTCTTGCGACGCTTGAAAACCCAGAAAAGGATACTGATCTGTTTCGCTCACGAAAAAATTCAGCAGCTTGTTCATACATTTCAACGTGCATTTGCCAACAAGATTAAGCTTATCTCCAGTGTAACTTGTCAATGAGGTCCTTGATGCCTGAATTGGTTCTTTAGGCTCTTTCAATTCTCGGTACATCGACATGGGAATTATGTTCGCTTGAGATCCTGTGTTAACTTTAAACTAGATCGGTGTGTCGTTAACCTCTAAGTTATAAAACATTCGTCTTTCGTCAATTCTGTTTTAGTCGACTGTTCGGGTTTCTTTTCAACCGTTCCGACAAACAGAATATCCGGATCTGTATGCATTTGATCAATTTTGTGTACTTTCTTTGAGCGGCAATACTTCGCAAAGTGATTTAGTTTTCGGCATGTATGACAGACTTTGCCATATGCTGGACATTGCTTGCTTGGATGGTCTCGACCGCATTTGCTACATTTTATTACTTCGCCCGAGCCGCCCGAGGATATCTTCTGTTTTTCTCGCCCAAACTTCGCTGGTCTGCCTTCATTATTCCCTTTTTTTGAACTCTTCTTCACTGAACTTACTTTAAAACTGTCGTCTTTCGTTAGGTCTTTAAGTTGTTAACGCGATTATTCGTCTGCTTTACATATGCTAATGGCTTTGTCTAAAGTTAAATCGTCTTCTCGAAGCATTCGAGCTTGAAGTCTGTCCGCTTTTATGCCACAAATGATTCGATCCCGAATTAACTCTTCTTGTAGTTCTCCAAAACGACAGTTTTTCGTCAAAAGCCGTAGTTACGTAACATATTGGTCAACTGATTCGGTTTCGCCTTGCACGCGTTTATTAAATTTGTATCGCTGTATTGTTGTGTTCTGCTTCGGTATGCAATAATCTTCAAACTTTTGTATTAACGGTTTTATTTTGTCTACTTCGCTTGTCTCGAAATCAAATGTGTTGTGGATATCTCTGCCATCTTGACCAATGATATATAAGAAAGCGCTGCATCTCTCTTTCTCAGATGCGTCTTTCATGCAGACATCCATGTATAAATTAACTGTTTGTATCCATCTTTTCCACCGCTCAGACAAATCACCATCGCCCGGAACGAATTGCAACTCAGCTGGAGTTTGTCTTAATTTATCCATTTTTGGAATAAACTCCTCCAAACTCTACGATTTCTATTCAGGATCCCACTCCTGACACCAAGTTATGTTTGTACATCCGTATGTATAACATTTATTTTACTAAAAGTAACGTGAGGAGAGCAACTCTTATATAGCTAAGTGTATACATAAATTAACATATAACACAATAATACAACAAAATTGACTTGTATGCTTACAGTATATTATCCATTTTAACTTGGTTACTTGAAGTATTGGTGTGATAATATGGACTGAACTTGTTTAAAACTTGCAATTGGAAATGTGAAAAGGACTTGTGTGCTTACAGTATATTATACATTTGAACTTGATTAATTGAAGTTTTGGTGTGATAATTTAAAACTATGACATTGATTAAAAGTCAAAATGGTTGACTCAGTGGTTGAAGAAATGTTATTGGAATTGGAGTCGGAAATATTTGCATTAAAGTTGGATGACTTTTTGAAGTTAGCACAAAAATATAAAGCTAGATGAATCGAGTGTTCAAAGTAAGAGTAGATTTATGATTCTAAAGGCTATACGGGAAGCTATAGAAGAGACAGTAGGAAAGCTAACTGAGAAAACAGAATGTGTGAAATATATAGAAAGTATTAAAGTATTTCTTGGCCCACCCCCGCTCGAAGAGCCCGACGGTCAAAGTTGTAGAATTGGAAGAGAAGATAAAATAATTGTTGAGTAAACAAAAAGAAATCAAACTAAAGCCTCAAGAGAAAAATGGAACAGGTGTTGGTAAGAAAAGTTCTGTTCAACCAGAAAATGTTATAAAAGTACCATTGGCAAATCTTGAAAAGAGTCTGCTACACCGAGATTTTAAGATACAAGGTGTAGTTGGGGAACCCGGGCAGAAAGATAAGTTGGGGTATCAATCATTAGTTTCCCAAATTGAAGCCGGTGTTAGAAAACAATACTCTGAACTAGAAATTGTTAATGCGGTAGTTCGAGCAGTCCAACCAAGACTTCAGTTAAGAAGTTATTTGGAGAGCGTTACGGACTTAACCTTTCCCAGGCAAAGAAAAATTATTCCGGCCGTTCCATTATCATGAGAAGAGTGCAACCGAACTGTACCAAATGTTAGCTAACATTGCCCAACAACCAAAAGAGGATCCACAATCTTTCCTCATTCGAACTCTGACCATTCGCCAAAAGATAATTTTTGCCTCAAAAGAGTCGGGAAATAATATAACCTATGATCAGAGCTCAGCGCAAGGATTATTTCTGCATGCCCTTGAGACAGGGCTTATTGATGAGACAATCCGAGCAAAGATGAGACCAACCCTTCAGAATCATCTGGTCACCGACGAGGATTTGATTGAAGCCATGAACATGGCTATGTCCGCAGAAATCGAGAGAGTAAACAAATTCAGTTTTTCGGGCAGAAAGTCAGCAAGCATATATATCAACAGAGGAGATGACGTCTGAAAAAAACAAGGAAAAGAGAGAGGAGGGACGAGTATTAGCTGCGCTGAAGGCTGTCCAATCCGACATGGCGATAATGGAAAGCGAGATGAAATTTCTCCGTGATGCACTAACCAAGGTGCCCGAACCGGGGGATGAAATACGAAACAACGTGGCGACGAAGGCTAGTCGACCGAAGCGTGGATGTAGAGAATGTTAAGAGAAAGGTTTGTCGGACATGTGTAGTCACTGTTTTCTTTGTGGTTGGGCCAATCATATAGCCAGATTTTGCAACATGAAGTTCAGAAACCAGGGAAACCACAAAGGGCTGCCCCCGAGGGACAGGGTGTAGCCCAATCAAAGACAGAAATGAAGTCCCACCTTTGTGATTACTGTTTGAAGAAAGAAAGTAGGTCAAATGAATTTCAAATATGTTCGAGATGTAAAATTGTGCATTATTGTTCAAAGGATTGCCAGAGGGAACATTGGGTTGAACATAAGACTCTCTGTACATCCATCAAGAACCTCTCAACAACTGCAGGTACAATACCTGGTTTGGGAGATTCCGCAGATATGAACATGTTTGTCAGTCATCTCACCCCAAAACAGAGAGATGCCGTAGTTAAGCTTGTTGGGGAAAAGTGTCAAGTCAAATGCCAACTCAATGGTAAAGAAACGGAGATACTTTGGGACACAGAGGCCCAGGTCTCAATTCTACCTGAGAGAATTTTGAAGGACATGTTCCCAGCCATTCCGGTTAAGGACATACATGAGCTTTTTGGTGCTGGATCAGATCTCAAGCTAGAAGCATCCAATGGAACACAAATTCCGTACAACGGGTGTGTAGGAGTAAATTTTAAGCTCTTTAACAATTCAGCAAAAGAAATTACAGTACCATTTTTGGTCTCAAATGAAGACCTTAACTGTCCCATAATTGGTTACAACGTAATTGAACTTTTTGTGAAGGATAATGGCCCAGAAACGGCATTGCCCGCTGTTGCAGAAAGTTTTGACAATGTCAGTAACGCAGAGGCAAGTGCCCTAGTCAATTTTATGATCAGCGATCTAAGCGAAAGTCTTTGCGCAGTTCGAACATCGAAAAAGAAAGTGGTTATCCCTAGTGGCCAGACCATGAATATTTCATGCCGTGCAAACACTGGACCAATAAGACGGCACAGTCCTGCATTATTTGAGACAGATGAACAAACCCACATGCCGATAGGTCTAACAGTTCAAGAGGCTCTGACCACAGTGAAACAAGAGAAGTCTAGCTTAATAGATATTCCAGTAACTAATACAACACAGCACGAGATTGTCTTACCCGGTAGACTAGTCCTTGGCAACCTAGAATTGATTCGCTCGGTTATTCCACTTGAAGTCAAATGAAAGAAGGAAGAACTGCGAGAGCAGCCAGGCAACATAGAGACAGAGATTGAGTTAGATCCCAAAAAAAACCATCATCCCTGAAAGTGAAGAACCCAGACTACCAGAGGTAGACTTGAGTGGGCTTACACCTGAACAAAGATGAGAGGCAACGAAGATGTTATACGAGGAAGCTGATGCATTTGCGATGGATGACGAACGTTAGGTGTATTGAGGCACTTCAAATGAACATTCACTTAACTGATGATCAACCAATCCAGAAGAACTATTTGTCAATTCCCAGACCTCTGTATCCCGAAGTAAAGGCTTATATAGAGGACCTATTGAACAGAAATTTTATACGGAAATCGAAATCACTGTACGATTGTGTGTGGATTATCGGGCTTTAAACCAGAAAACTGTATCTGACAGACACCCTATCCCGCGTATTTAGGGGACACTAGACAACCTGGGAGGAAACCACTGGTTTAGTGTCCTCGACCAGGGGAAGGCTTACCATCAAGGTTTCATGGTCAGAGATAGTCAGCCTCTTACAGCCTTTATAACCCCCTGAGGCTTGTATGAGTGGACCAGAATACCGTTTGGGCTAATGAACGCACCCGCCAAATTCCAGAGATTTATGGAGAACTGTTTGGGAGACCTTCGAGACAAAATTTGTATACCATACTTGGACGACGTTATTGTTTTCTCCAAGACCTTTAAGGAACATGTGCAACATATACAGGAAGTTCTTCAACGATTAAAGAGTCATGGGGTTAAACTTAAGCCAAAAAATGTAACCTGGGTATCAGATGGACCCCAAGGCGACTGCTGCCGTTGAAAAGCTTATAGGAGTCATTCCAAATACCGTAGGAGAAGTGCGAAAGATAATGGGTCTGCTTGGTGTGTATCGACGGTCGATCGAGAACTATTCGAAGATTGCCAAGCTATTATAGGACCTGTTAAATAGGGACACATCTCCACCGAATATGTCAATAGCAAGCAGAAACAACCACAACAAGTATGGCAATCATCAGTTACCATCCAAATCACTGATACAGAGGAAATCTGAACATTCCAGTGCCTTAGAAATTCTCGTTGAAAGGATAACTTCTCCACCTATCCTCGCCTAACCACAATACAATGATCCATTCCTTGTACATACTGACGCTTCGCAAGATGGTCTCGGTGCTGTTTTCTACCAGAGACAAGCAGGCATATTGAGAGTCACCGCATATGCATCCAGGACATTGTCCCATGCAGAAAAAAATTATCATCTTCATTCTGAGAAACTAGAAGTCCTGGCTTAATAGTGGTCAATAACCGAACAGTTTCGCGACTACCTGTATTATTCACCAAAGTTTACAGTCTTTACCGATAACAATCCTTTTACCTATATCCTCATGACTGCCAAGCTTAACGCCACCGGACTGCGATGGGTTGGTGAACTCTCCGACTTCAACTTCGATATCAAGTATCGTCCTGGTCGCAGCAATACAGACGCTAACAGTTTATCCAGGTTGCCTGGATACTTCGAAGAGTATATGCCATCGTGTCCCCAAACAATATCGCAGAAAGAACTTGAGACGTCCATCGCTTCTATCCGTGCCCTTGGCAAAGGATAAGCAATTTGGCTCACTTCCTTCATCACAGATGAAAACATGTTGGGTGACGACGAGGCTTTACTTCCTTCCAATGCCAGTTATAGTCAGATCGGAGTAATTGACACAGCACGAGAACAAGACAACGATCAAGACGTCAAACGTGTAAAAGAGTTTATCCGATCTCAACAAATTCCAACACCTAAAGAGTGAAAAGGTGAGACACGAGGGGTGAAACAATTTCTGTTCGAATTAGCAAAACTCTTAATTGACCCTAGTTCTGGTATTCTATTCCACCGATCACAAGTAGTTCTACCAAAAAAGATGCGCCGTAGAGTGTACAAGGAACTGCACGAAGACATAGGGCATCTTGGATTGGAAAGGGTTCTTGCGCTTGCCAGAGATCGTTTTTACTGGCCGTATATGAGACGAGATATAGAATATTTCATTACTCGTGTTTCCCACTGTGTAAAGAACAAGCGTCCCACACTTCCAACCCGTGAACCCCTCCATCCCATAGTTACGACTTCTCCCTTCCAACTGATTGCTGTCGACTATGTTCACCTTGAGCGCAGTTCTGGAGGATATGAATACATTTTAGTGACCGTGGACCATTTTACGAGATACGCTCAAGCATATGCCACGAAAAACAAATCAGGTGCAATAGCTGCGGAGAAGATTATTAATGACTTTGTTCCAAGATTCGGATTCCCAGAGAAGATCAACCATGATATGGGTCGAAAACAACCTATTCAAGCAGTTAGAGAAATTGTCTGGGGTACGTCATTCCAGAACCACTCCTTATCATCCTCAGGGGAATGGTCAAGTCGAGCAAATGAATAGAACTTTGGTTGCAATGCAGCGGACTCTGCCAGAAACTCACAAGACAAATTGGAAAGACCATCTGTCTAAACTTGTCCATGCATATAATTGTACTCGCCACGAAGCCACCGGCTACGCCCCTTTCTTTCTCCTGTTTGGCCGCTCCCCATGACTACCCATTGATCTAGCGTCCAACCTGAAAGATAAAGATGGCACCACCACCTATTCCCAGTGTGTCTCGAAGTGGCAAACAGCAATGAAGGAAGCATACGCCAAAGCTTCAAACCTAGCATCGAAGAACGCCTCGCGAGGTAAAAAGCAGTACGACAAGAAAGTCCGATCGACAGTTCTTCAACCTGGAGACCGGGTTTTAGTACGGAATTTGACACCAAGAGGAGGCCCGGGGAAGTTGCAGTCTTTCTGGGAGGATGAGGTACACGAAAGGCCCGGACAGACCGGTATATGACGTCCAATCAGAGTCCAAGAAGAAACCTCGTACGTTGCATTGCAATATGCTACTTCCATGTGACTACTTGTCTACCGCATTGGCCGTGACAGCGCCTAGACAACTTCGCGACCAGGATCGTTTATCTACCCGTTATAATACATGTATTGATGACAGTTCATCAGATGACGAGGAAGAGTACACTTCAGTTTCACATCGCATGCCATTAACCGTCGACTCGAAGCACGATTTATCCGATGGAGAACAATCGCTGGAGCTACAAGTGCAGGTCGGGGACAACGTAGCAGACGAGTTACAGCTGGATAATCAGAGTGGTAATATCCTACCCACTGAAGACGAACCTGAGGAACCTTTCGAGATACAAGGAGAAACAACTGAAGAAATTTCGGAACAGCAGGATGAACATGTGCCTGTACCTAATGGGAGGCAGGAAGCCCTTCCGCCTACTAATAGACCTCCACCAAGAAACCGACAAGTTCCACAACGACTCACCTACTACGCTCCAGGACATTCGGCCTGTTGTTATTGTGCAGTAGTGATTCTGCCATTCAACCATCGAACGCCCAAATTCCCTTACCTTCCACTAGAGACACAACCTTACCGCCAAACTCTGCTGCAACCCTGCAAAGTCCCACAACCTTTTCAAATGCCAGTACCTTTCCAAGTACCACCACCTTTCCAAATACCACCACCTTTCCAAGTACCACCACCTTTCCAAATACCACCAACGTATTAGATCGCACAACCATTTCAGCCCCCACAACCTTTCCAAATACCACCACCTTTCCCAATATCACCAACATATCAGATCCCACAACCCTACCAACTCCCCTAACCTAAGGAGTGCAACTATCCCACATTCCCACTTCGATAGAATAGTGACAATGAGTTAATTAAGTTTATTTTGTTAAAAAGAAAACAACATTCGGTTTAGATTCACTTGTAAGGATTTTACAATTCTCGTAGAAGTACCGAAGATACTTGAAGAAATCAGTTACAGGACAAGAAGAAAACAAAAGATTTGACATTGGGAGGGCTTGATCAACCCAACCATTGTTTTGGAGGAACAGAACAAACGTCAGAACTGTTATGTAGTTAGTTAAGTAGTATAGTAAAGAACTGATTTAAAACAGATTCTCAGTGCTAAGGTAAATCAAAATGTCAAGGATGCCATTTATTTCAGGAGGGGGAGAGTGTTAGATGAATAATTTAGGACTACATGAAGTAGAGCATTGCTGATCAGATTGATCGCGGGCGCATATGAAACGGCATGGTTTGTGTATTCTAAAATATAATATAGTTTTGGGCTAGTTTTCCTTATAAAAAAAGTATTATTAAAGAGATCTAAAGCAACGTTTGTCTTATTTTTCTGATTAGAATATATCAAGAAGAATCCGTGTAACACAGACATACGGGCCTTTGTCAATTTTGAGAGTAATTTTTGACATTAATTTTCGTTAACATTTAAACTTACTCAGCAGTGCATGTTTTATCAGATATAAAAATACTAGAAATACATGCATGCAACAACCCCTCGCCTATATTCTCCAAACATTGTTTCAACATGAAGTATTCGTAATTACACCAACACTGAACGCAGGCTCGCGTTGCTCATGGCATGTTAACCATGGCAATAACCGCAACACTATTACACGAATACATGATAATAGTTTTTTATATTTTTTTAAATACAGAAAATTCAAATGTAAAATGTAAAATTCAAAACGAAGCTCTACGTAAAACGTTTTTAAACGTGGATTGAAATCAACTGCTTTTTGCCGATATTAAACTCTCCAACTTGAGCTTCAACTTATTACCCGCACGTTGAAATGAAATAAATTTAATTCGTAGAGGACTAATGAAAATAATTTGCTTTCCTTTTTATCATGAACTTCTACAAACGTTAATTTAACTAAGAAACTTTCGCATACAATGCATAGGAAAGATTTATTAAAACAACAAGAACAAAGTCTATAATCTGAATTCAAAGTCATACATAAACAATTGAAACAAACGTGCCCGATACTTTATGGATTTCTCATACTAAAACAATTCTTACATGTATTTTTATATTTTTCCCTTCTTCACTCCTGGTAAACAGCCATATTTTGACATCAGTGAGATGACCACCCATAGACCATGCGCCCGCGATATATGATGAACTTTAGACTTCGCTAGTGCGTTTCTTTCCCCGGGTGTAAATAGCCGGATGGAATTAGTACCCTCGCCCCGGGCTTACGCCCGAGGAACGAGGCGAAGCCGAGTATCTTTAGGTTTGATAAAACACAGCTGCTCAATCATGTTTTAAATTGTTTCAAAAACGAACGATCTAGTAGGTTCATTGGCGAAGTAATTTTGAAAAAATACATTGTGTAAATCGAGAAAATCAAAGTTAAAGTTTATGTAAATCATGGGAAATCTCTATCACATTTAAGAAATAGAAAACATTTTCTGTGTTTCTATCCAGTTATAGAAACATGGGTTTTTTGAGCTTTTGACTAACCAGCGCACGTGTTTTTAAAAGGCTATTTTATAAATAAAAATACGACACGCTTATGATTTTTCCTTGTGCTTTCCTTAATATGAATTATTAGTATTAGTTTTTGAATTAATTTTGTGATCTTGTGTTTAGTGCACGCAAGCTCGTATCTGTGCCCGTTGATCTTTAATCGACGCACCTGCATGTGCGATTAATGTTTCATTAGCACGGTTTTTTACCAATCAGAATCGAATAAATTGACTAAAATGATATTAAATTAAGAAATTGAAAGGTATAAAGCGAAGACCGATAAGAAAAGTTATACATAATTCCTACTTGGAAAGACTGTGGGAGCATAAAAATCTCTCATTAGAAACCCAAAAAAGCATTAATGTCTTGATCTTCTTTTTCCTGAAAGATTAAAACTGATCTTATTCATATAATTTCTTGAGAATATTTTGACACTTGCCGAGAACACTCCACAACTTCAGACAGACTAAATGCCCTTCTAAGCTGAAGTATACTCTAGAACTAATGTCCTAAATTTTCCTCTTTTTACCGTGTTGAGATAATATGGAAGAACTTGCCTCTCGGGTTTTTCTGAGTCAATAATTTAAAATACACTTGAGGTTCGTTTACTGGCAGGGAATATGTATCTTAGATTTTCTAATTGTTAATATTTATGATTTTACTTGCTTTATTAACAAATAATGTAACTGCATGTATTACTTGAATTCTTTATGCCTTCATTTTTGTGTTGAAACTATTATTGAAGTGAAGTAAACGAATTACACAACCTGAACACACGAGGTGACAACATTGTATAAGATCACATCCATAATTTTATAGTTTCAATAAACGTTTTTCACGGCGTAGTCACAGATGCACTAATTATTTTAGCCTGAGGCTTTTACTGTTCTGTAAGTACGCCAGATTTGCGGTAGACTTAAAAGTCAACTTAATTATTTGAGCCTAAGGCTTTTATTGTAAGTATGCCAGATTAGCGGTAGGCTTAAAAGACAACCTTAGCGCCAAAAGTGCTTTACAAAGTAAAGGCATCTGTCGCATCTTAAATGCGAAATTTTAATTAGTCAACGATGAGCAATTTATTTTCTCGCATAGCTCGTTTTCGCGTCGATTATGCATGTGCATAATTTTGAACACATTAGCCTACTACCCCCATTACTTTTAATTTACATGTGGAAAGACTAATGACCCTTAAAGGTGCTTTTGAATTGCTTCATGCAGTTTTTCAAAAATGATTACAGTGATGCAGTGCAACAAAAGAATTACCGACACAGAGACGGCTATTTTAGCATTCCGGCTGTTTTTATGTCCTGTATTGCTGTTACTTAACTTTGATTGTCAAATTTTAGATACTAAAATAATGCACTGAGAAGAACGTTGTCTTATGTCTTATAGCTGCATCTAAGCTTTTCTATTTCCGTATAATATTGACAAATATATTCGTTTGTGATATATAAATATAGTATACACGCAGGGCCGTAGCTAGACACGATAGTTGGGGGGTAGAGTGTATATTCATACTGTATATTCATGTTTACATACCGTAAAAACAATCGATTTCAAAAGAAATCTGTCGGACAGAACACGAATATATGAATACCTCCCCCCCCCCAAATTATCGTTCTAGCTACGGTCCTGTATACACGATCATTTAAACACACTAGCTAGGCTACCACTAAAGCCTCTTCGAAATTTCTAGGATCTATTATATAGTATTTGTTGTATTCTGATATGCAAGTTCTGAAGGATAAACGAGTAATAGCTAATAGTAATAATCACGTCGACAAAAACGACGAAAATCCTGTCCCTGTGTGATCCTGTCCCTGACCCCGCTCTCGTACAAGTTCAGCAGGATTAAAATTACTCTCTCACTTGATTAGTCGCTCTGCTTATCATTTTTAGTTGTTTTTTCACGAAATCAGTATACTTTATTCATTTCTCATAACACATTTACATCAAATTAATTAATACTGGAAGGACCAGATAAACCCTTGTGGACTTTTACAAGAACTGTAACATAACTGTTCCACTTTTTTAGTCGAACTGTTATGCGCTGAAATTCAAAACGCAGCCATACATTTGGAATACATGTCTACATTTACGTGGAATTGCATATACTGTAATCCATCTTTTCCTTGAAAAAGAAGTGACTCATTTCTAACTTCCGGGATTCCAAACTTCTTCAATAATACCCATTTGTCTTAAAGACAAACTACCTCAGACGTAATTTTCTTAAGAGAATTTAAATTCTCCCTCCATTTATGATCGAGACTGATGTGTTATTAACCTATTTGAGCGATTGATAAGATGACTTATATTATTAAGAAAATGTGAAAAGACTGAAGTTGTTATGCAATAACATCCGCTTCAAGGCCAGTTTACAATTTTTGCTGCGATTTCTATTGCGATTTTCTTCTTCTGATGCATGTGAACGACTAGATGAGTTACGTATGTTCTGAGCAGAGGTACCCTCATCTGAACGTTCATAACTTATGCACTCGTTCACATACTTCAGGTGAAGAAAATCGCAGCAAAAATTACAAGTGTAAATGAGCCTTTAAAAAGTATGTATCAGAGCTTGTTCGTTCATGACCGTCATGTTTTAGCCAAAGAAATCCGTCCGTCAAGGTATTTTGACATTAGGGAGTGGTGATCATTTATGAGGAGGGGGGGGTTGGGAAATGGGGAAAATAAGGATTGAGAACGATTTTGACCCCACCCCCCCCATCCAGACTGAAGGCAAACTTTTTGTGCCTCCCCCCTCATAAAAGTAGAAACTTTTATGACCCCCCCCCCACAGTGTGGATTGAAAAATTAACAGCAATGAAATAGGTGTGTGTTGCAGGTAAAGTTAGATATTAGGACAATCTGTTTAATCTAGCTCATGATGTTTTACTTGGTGAATATGATTCAACCATATATGATTAAAAAATATATATTATGTTTTACTATACTTATGCAACATTTGTCCTACCATAACCCGAACCCATGACCCGTCTTCATACAGCGAAATGATTTGAACACAGGGTTTTTTAAGAACTTCTCTGGGAGGTGGGCATCTACAAAAAGGGACCATACTATATTGAATATGGAGAGATGACAGATGCTTGTTGGTTACAAAAAGTTTGGTGTGGTATCGTATGTACTAGTAGGGGGGTCTCCCCAAGAAATTTTTTTGTATTTTTCCACCCCTAGAACTGAAATGTGAGCATATTTTGAAACAGATTTTTGGATATACAGCGTTACATTGTGCGCAACCTCGTACCCAGGATCTTTCTTTGGGAAAGACCCTGGCTGCGGCTGGTCACGTGCTTCATCAAAAATTTAGCGCCTGAGGGGGTGTGGGGAAAGTATCAAATTACATCAACATGCTTCCAGTGGGATATTCGTTAAAAACATAGATTTTGCGAATTATTACGTTCAAAATACTTGCTAATTTTTGTTTATTTTCTTTGCTTTGAATTTACAAGAACATTGTTACATTCTTACTTACAGTCAAGTCAAGAAACCAAGAAAATCGTTACTCGCAGTGCTCTCTCGTGTTGTTATTCAATGCATGCTCTCTTCACACTCGAGCGCGGTTATAACAAACGTTTGTTGTAATGTTTTTAAAATAGGCTATTACATTTGTCCTTTCTTGTAAACGTTGATACGCTTTGCACCGATTCACTTGTTACTACGCGTCTTGTTTATAAGATTTTTAAAAGAAACAGTATTGTCTAGGACTGGCCCAAATATTAGCAAATGTAAACATTTGATAATAGCCGAACAGAGAAATGTCCATAAGCATAGAGGAAATTTCAGTCATTGATTTATCTGGATTTACTACATAAATTCGTATTCGGTAATTATAGTAAGACTTTAGCCTTTTTCTTGGTCTCTATTAATCATTATATTGTGCTAATATACTATAATCTATATCACAAATTTACAGTGTCAGATGCGCACAGACCGTCATTTGGCGTCATGCGAATAGACATAAGTTTTCGAGTTTTCTACTTCTGCTAACATTTTTAGAGTTTTCATTGTGAATCATCTGTTTATCTCTAATTCATTAATCATTTGCTACTTATATTTATTTGATAGTGTCAATGTCATATAGTGAATAATGCGTTTACACACAAGCAATCCTGGATATGATATAGACGATGCAAGCTGTCCATTAAAAAATAACGGTATTCTATTTCACAAAGCAAAAATTTAAATCTCACTTGTATATATTAAGAATGCATCTAAAGCAAAAAATTAAAGCTTATACATGTCAAAACGAGAGCTGTTTACAAAATTTATAACGGTGGTGAACACTACT
The DNA here is from genome assembly GCA_902702795.2 of Paramuricea clavata. NCBI lineage: Eukaryota > Metazoa > Cnidaria > Anthozoa > Malacalcyonacea > Plexauridae > Paramuricea > Paramuricea clavata. The sequence goes on from CACRXK020002081.1 coordinate 21,140, forward strand.
AAACAGTGCTCATTGAAAGACATGTATAAATATATAGTGACATATAATTTGCCGTTTGACTTATCTTTGGTCTATGATTTTAATACCGTAGATTTTCAACAGACAGCTATACTTTGACATATACCATGATCGTTGGATTCAGCAATGCCAAGGGCCAATTTTATAGTCTTTTGACGGGCTTTAAGTTTTTTGATAAGGCCTTTATATAGATCAACAATCTGGATACAGTTGGCGATATTTCGGAAATCAAAAGATCTCGCTATTTCGTTGCAATTCCACATCTCATCAATAAATAAATTCTTTTGGTCCGAGTATCAGGATAAACTTTAATACTAAATAAATAACCACCACACTGTTCGGTCTAGAGAAATATACTTTCTTGTAGGTTTAATCACAGTTTAATATTGCCACGCTGCACAAGAGGCAAGCGTGCTTTCTTTGGCAAGTCTATAATGAAATCTGATCCAACTTGCTTGAATTGTAACTCGACACCAGATTATAGAGTAGAACGTCACGATATAAATATTAATTCAAGAGTTCTCTTTATAATTACGATTTCTTGTTGCAAGTTTACAGTAAATTTCATCACCCAAAGTTGCAATTTCAAAACGCTACAAACACGCTCCTTTCCCACCCCTCTCACAGTTACAATTAAATTCACCTCCCAGAATCTGGGAGGCACGTGACCAGCCGCAGCCAGGGTCTCTCCCAGATGACAGACGGAGAGACCCTGGGAACGAGGTTGCATTGTGCGTTGATAGACCGAATCTGATCAGTTAAGTATACTTGCATGGTATGTTTATGTAAATACCACAACTGGGTCACTCAGGGGGTAGAAAGCTTGTTAAACTTAGTGGGCCCGACTCCCACGATTGCGAGGCGCAACCGTGGTTGGCGCCGAGCAGGGAAATTTTGAAAATTTCGAGTCTCTAGATCGTTGGAAATAGCATTTTCAGAGTCTTCTTTTTTGCTGTTTGTGATTATAGAAATCAGAACTCTAGACATGGTATTAAGTTCAAAAACTTTTATGAGCCCCCCTTTCTCTGTGTTAAAACTTTTTTGACCCCCCTACTTATAAGTGTAAAACTTCGTTTGCCCCCCTCCCATTTCCCAACCCCCCTCCCCATAAAAAATGACCACTCCCTTAGACACATTGAACTAACTATTCGCCCAAAACATTATACTTATTAATGTACGCATTGCAATCAATACTCTTACTATCTTTCATTTATGTGGTTTTTTGTTCTGGTATTCTTAATTGATACACATATTAGAAAATCTCTTTGACTTTATGATCACATGAATTGGCATAATTTTTGTGACCCTCTCACTTGTAGGTTTCAAGAACTTTCCCTCTTTTCACCTCCCCTAACGCAAGACCTGTTCTTACGAAAACGCATCTTTCAAGGAAATACTTCCAACAAGATGCTGCGTCGTATCAAACAAACTTGTGAAAAAATTTCTAAGTAATATTTTTTAACAAACAATACGTCCATTACATTTGGAATTTGCCCGTGAAGTTTGGATTCTACATTATGCTTCTTTGATTAAGAAATTAAATGGCGTACAGTGAAGAGCAATAAGAAGAGTTATACATAAATCCTACATGGAAAAACTATGGGAACATAATAAACTCTCTTTAGAAACAAGAAGAACATGCATGTCTTAATCTCCTTTTTCCAGAAAGATTAAAATGGATCTTGTTGATATCAATTTTTTCAGAATACCTTGACACCTGCCGAGCACATTACATAACCTCTCAAACAGACCGAATGCTCTTCTAAGCTGAAGCATATTCTAGAACTAATGTCCTAAAATTTTCCTGATTTTACCGTCTTGTGATAGTATCGAAGAACTTGCCTTAGGTTCGAGTGTACTGTGTCAATAATTTTAAAATATACTTGAAGACTCGCTTACTGGCAGGGTGTACATATTCCTCTTAGATTTTATAATTATTAATAGTTATGATTTTACTTGCTTTATTAGCAAATAAGGTAACTGCACATATCACGGGAATTCTTTCCTGTTTGAGGTTTTACTCAGTATTTATACCTTTATGCACAGTTGTATAGTTTCAATAGAGGTTTATCACGGCTTAGTCGTTGATGCACTAATTATTTGAGCCTGAAGCTTCTACAGTAATTATGCCAGATTAGCGGTAGACTTAAGAGGCAACCTTTAAATACTGCCAAAAGTGATTTTAAAAGTAAAAGCAGCTGTCACCTCTTAAGTGCGAAATCTTACATATTGGCGGTGCATATTTTTATAATATTAATATTTATAATACTTTCGTTTTCAGTTGATATAAAAAGCTTGCGAAATTAAGCTTCATAAATTCTAGAACTGTAGTCTGTAGAAGTGTCGGAATAATGGCGAGCGCAAAAAACACCACCGATGGCTATAGAAATGAAACACATATTTACGAATGTTATGGAGCCACTATTATAGCTGCTGTTGCTTGGAATGTCTTTTTTATCGGACTAATCGCTAATGTTGTCTTACTTTGTCTTGTGTTCAAGAAGTTGGCATCTGGTAGAAGGTATGACAAACTGCATTTGCTGAGTATCATAGTTGCGAATCTTTTTTCTTTGTTTGGCAGCTTGCTTGGAGAAATGCTGGGGAGAGGCAATATTATTCCATCCGCTCAAATATACTGTATCTATTATCATCAGGTCAATTTTATTTCCCTTTTCAACAATCTCACGTCAATGGCGGCTTTATGTTACATTCTGTATGAGAACATCGTCAAATTTCCAGCAAATCGGCGGTTCAGTTTTTCAGTGTCCCTAAAAATCACTGCAGCAAGTTGGATTCTATCACTGGTACTTGTGCCTGCTTCCCAGTCAGGTTTTATTATCGCGGACAAACAAGGCGTTGGCATTTGTAAAAATAACATAGACAAAACTTCTACTCCTGCCGAAACTGCATCTTTCTTTTCTTTGATAGTGCTAGTCACTATTTGGATTTCAGTGTGTGCTAGCATCATCAGAATATCCCTCGCTGGAGTTGGTTCTAAATTGAAACAGCATCGTGAACAAACACAACATGTATTGCAAAACATATCATTAGTAAAGGTAGTAAGCTTTAATAAGCAAGCATACGCGATGGTGTATTGTTAGTCTATATGTTGGATTCCATTTGGTATTTCAGCGGCATTGACAGCAGCTAATGTAATTTCATTCCATTCTTGTGTTTATTTTGCTTGTCTCGTTGGAGCACATATCAGCGCTGCATCTACGCCGCTAATATACTTGACTATTGACAAACGATTTAGAATCAAATGCCGTAGAAATCAACAGCCAACGCCTCCACGACAAATCAATGCGAACTAAGACATTATTCTTTAGGTAAACTTTAAAATGCTAAGCTGTAGTTCATAGAAAGTTGATTGTTCATTAGTAAACTTGGAAAAAATGTATATCTGATGCTTCATGCGGCCATGCCATATTTAGTGCAGGTTATTTCTACTTCGTCAAGAATATAATCAGGACATGTCGCTATAAGCGTGGAAAACGGATGAAGAAGGAAGCAATACCGCTGATATACTTTACAAGAACAATAAATAAGGGAATTTTTAAATTGATATAGTCGGGACCAATAGTCGGGTCCAATAGTCGGGTCCAATTGTCGGGTACAATAGTCTGGTCCAATAGTCGTCGGATCCAATAGCCGGGTCCAATAGTCGGGTCGAATAGCCGGGTCTAATAGTCGGGTCCAATAGTCGGGTCCAATAGTCGTGTCGAATAGTCGGGTCCAATAGCCGGGTCCAATAGTCGGGTCCAATAGTTGGGTCGAATAGTCGGTTCCAATTGTCGGATACAATAGTGGGGTCCAATAGCGGGGTACAATAGTCGGGTCCAATAGTCGGGTACAATAGCCGGGTACAATAGTCGGGTACAATAGTCGGGTACAATAGTCGGGTACAATAGTCGGGTCCAATAGTCGTGTACAACAGTCGGGTCCAATAGTCGGGTCCAATAGTCGGGTCCAATAGTCGTGTACAGTAGTAGGGTCCAATAGTCGGGTCCAATAGTCGGGTCCAATAGTCGGGTCCAATAGTCGGGTACAATAGTCGGGTACAATTGTCGGGTACAATAGTCGGGTCCAATAGTCGGGTACAATTGTCGGGTACAATTGTCGGGTACAATAGTCGGTCCAATAGTCGGGTCCAATAGTCGAGTCCAATTGTTGGCTCGAATAGCTGGCCGACATGCAGGTTTGTTTGAATAGTTGTTGCGGACCTCTTCCAAAAATGTAAGAAGAACTTTAATTAATACTTGTTGCATCATCTACAGACTATTGTAGTTTGTATTTTGTATTATGTCGCTACCTACACTGCCAGCCAACGATTAAGATTTCAATAGTGGTATGTAGATATCAATGATGCTGAAATAGCGGGAACAAAAAGGGAACAATAATATTTCTAGGATATTAATTCAAAATTGTCTGTAAAATCTGTTTAACCATTAGCTATTGTTAAGGAATTTCTAAGGTAAAGGCTGCTTACCATCACGGCCGCTTTGCCCGCGCGGGCGAAGCGATCTCGTTTTGGCATGGGAAGTAGGTTTCTTGTGTAAGAGTTTACGTCCGCTCCAGTGGTCCGCTCCACTGGTCCGCTCCGGTGCTCGAGAAAACGCAATTGGAAACGTTGTTACAAAAAACCTCTGTCCGATATTTCTCTGTACTGCCCTCGCGTTCGGTTAATAAGAAGTTATCATTTTCATGTCAAACAAGTCAGAAATATCTGTTTTCGTATGCAATTGCCAAAAATTTGAAATGAAACGTAATACAAAAACTACTATAAATCATACGCATTTCGTGTTGTCACGCAGTAAAATTTACACGCACGCGTAGATCGTGCTCATGTCGAATCGATTCAGTGCGTGGCCGCACTGATTTTAGCGAAAATTTTCTCGTGTTTTCTTCGGTTTTTTAAACTTTGTATTTTTGTTATACAACATGAGTGGTATTAAATATCGAAATTGCGCGAAAATCTAAAAAATAAATTTTTCTGTAACCGTCATTCACGAATATCTCGATAACTTATGTCTTTTTCCTTTATGTACAATCTTCAAAAACAATTTAATCCTCGAAAAATTTACGTAAGGAACATAAAGATATTTTCAATTTATTGTGAAATTAGGCAATAAACGTGCACAAGATAAAAGTTCATGGTTGCCATGGCAATACAAACATCGTAAGTACCGAAGTATTAAAATGTCAGATCTTTTTTCTTTGGCGACAAAAGTGTGCACTTCCACAGGTGCACTGTCCATAGCGCACAAGAAACATTACGAAATATTTAAAAATAGCCGCCGTTCGTAATAGGTCGGAGCGAGCGATGTGTTTACAACATATTTTGTTGTATTTGCTGTAAATAGTACGAATTAATTAACTATAAATATGAGTGCAAAAACATTGTTGTGACCAGAGTGCTAGAGATTGTCAGAATGTTATGTTAGAGTGTTAAGAGTGTTAATTATAGTCGGCCGGCCAAGGTGTCAAAAAGTGCCTCTAAAGAGAGTTTGATGGCAACTTTATGTTAGAAGCTGGTAACAGGCATTTTCTTATAGTTCAAGCCTTGGTGAATAAGATTGTGTCTGTTACCACTTCTGATTTTTGCTTTATAGCCAAAAAATTGAGAATTTTAAAATTTTGCCTATTAAATTACTATGATGGCAAAAAATGTAAAATTTCATGTTCTCTTATACAAAAAATAAACTGTACCACTAGAAAGACTGCAAAAAACTATATATAAGATAATTAAGCGACTAGTGCGATTTTCAAGCCGATTTTGAATTAAAGATGGTTAAATTTGGCAAAATGGGTACTAATTAGCATTAATTTGGTCATTTCTGCATTTTGTAACATTAAAAACTCGAAATAGGATTGAAAAACGTAGAACTCACTTAATTGTCTTATATATAGTTTTTTACGCTCTTTCTAGTGGTATAGTTTATTTTTCGTATAAGAGAACATGAAATTTTACATTTTTTCCGATCATAGTAATTCAATAGGCAAAATTTAAAAATTCTCAATTTTTTTACTATAAAGCAAAAATCACAAGTGGTAACACATATAGTCTTGTTCACCAAGGCTTGAACTATAAGAAAATGCCTGTTAGCAGCTTCTAACATAAAGTTGCCATCCAGTTGTACAAATTGATGACTTGGCCGGCCGTCTATTAAGAGTGTTTTACTTTTTGGTAAATCATATGAAATGTACATAGTACAATTGGTAGTATATAGTAAGATTGATTGATTGTAAAAGATATATTGGTTGAATAAACGAAAATTTGAAAAACAAAATACAGTCCCAACATTTTTTTGACTGAACCAGCGAGCGGGAAATTGATTGTTTCATTCATGAATTATCAATGAATTTTACCAACCCAGTGAACTCTACTATATACTGGAAGGATAACTGCTGAGAAACATGCCCAAACTTGCCTGAAGCCAAGATGGCGGAAATTGAAGTTCGTTTTGTTGGTATAAAACACGCGTGATTTTTGCGTGGGCTTGTCGCGTGGAGTCCAGAGCAGAGAAAGCGTGTTAAAATATTTTCACAAGTGTGGATTCAAAGACCAAGAAATTTCGGGGTTTTTGCTTGAAATGCGTAAGATTTTTGAACTCTTTTAACGGCAGTTCTAATGCAAAGTATATTTCTTGATTATAAGATACAATCAATCGAGTATTAAAATTATTTTATCAAGCGACGAGCGACATCGTTTTGCTTTTAATAATAATATTAAACTTTATTTGATGAGGGTAAATATACATTTTTACCTATGAAGGTATTCTACCAAATGGCCCTCTAAAAATTAGATAACCTACAGTATTTACAATATATACAAAGAAGCAAGACTATAGTTGCATTTGACACAGCACATGGGATTATACAACTTATAGTAGCAAATACGAAAATAACTGTATTACTAAGCATGCTTAATGTTGTTGTTTTTTTAGTTTTGACAATATAAGTTATTAAAAATTAAAAGAAAATTCAGTGCGAGTAACAAATGCACGTAATAACTAGGTTTTTGCAAGAAAGATACGAAAATTGTTCAAGATGGTCAACCTCATGATTAAGATTAGAGAAACATATATATACGCAGACGGGAAGTAATTGTTAAACACTTTCAGGTCATTTGGTAAAGAATTGAAAAGTAAAACACCACTGTATGAGAGTTTGGTCATGGAAAGATTAGACTTGACAGATGGTATTTTGAGATCAGTAACAGAGGAGCGAGTATGTACATCGTGCGATGCCCCAGAAAAACAAAACAACTCGCGCAGATCACTATAGGAGATGAGCTGCGCAAGGTGCTTACAACGAGTAAAATTTTTCGCATCTTAATTAAGTTGTAGATGGGAATCCATTCCAGTTTGCGGAACAGATCAACAGAAGGAGTTGACATACTCTCGTCCAAAGCCAATCTGGCTGCTCTTTTTTGAAGTTTAAGCAAAGGGTCGATAAGCTCATGACGTGCATTGCCCCAAATAGTGATGCCATAAAGTAAATATAATGGGGGTAGATAAAAGCATAGTAAAACTTAATTCTACATTTCAGTGGAAGGGCTGGGCAAATATGCTTAAACAGATTAAGCCTGGAATTAAAGTAGTTATATATCTTATTCACTTGGTTGTCCCAGGAGAGATTTTTATCGAGTAAGATACCTAAAAGTTTGCCAGAAGTAATTTCTTCAATCCAAAAATCCTCATAAAGTATGCTATCATAATCAAGCAGTGAATACTTACGCTTTGAATAAATTTTCACGAATTTGGTTTTGCTAAAATTTAAAGCCATATGGTTGCTTCTTGCCCAATTAGAGGTAATACACAAATCAGTCGACAAAGAAGCTTTGATATCAGGTAGCTCACAGCCATGGGCTAAAAGAGTCGAGTCATCCGCAAAAAGAGAAGGATGAGAGGTAGTAAGAAAAGATGGAAGATCATTGATAAATATTAAGAATAGTAGCGGGCCAAGAATGGAACCTTGAGGGACCCAGCTATGATTGTTAAAGGTTCTGAAAGGACTTCGTTAATTTGTACCTGTTGAATACGTTCGTCCTTCAAGATACGAGGCGAACCATTTTAGGGTTAGGTCAGTAGCTCCGTTTTATACTGACTGAAAAGTCAAACGTTCCAACAGCAACGAATTGGTTCAGTTTGGGATATATTTCTAGACTCAGGCCAACGAATCATTAATTAAAAGATAAGTATTGTATTATTTTACTCTTATTTTACTCTTATTTGTTATAAATATTGATTTTTGAACAAGAATCATTCAACTTGTTGATGCGCCAATCATTATTTATGGGGGGGGGTAAGGTGAATAATAGCTTTATTAGCATGACTATAAATGTACAGTATTGCTAAAGCGTATAAAGTTATAACAATATATAGAGAACTATGGTAAACTAGGATTATACAATTTACAAATTAGTATATGATTAATAAGAATAAGAAGAAAGAATGTAGACAAGTATAATATTTACAAATAAGGTGGTTATTACAACCTATGCTAACTAGCACTCCTGGTTTCAAGGTATTTAAGCCTTTGTTCAAGACATGAATAAACAAATTTTGACAGTTTAGTTATGATTTCACTATCAGTTGACTTCATTAAGTCAGCTGATAGAGCTTGAGACAGATGAGGCATTCTCTAAAGAACTTCGGAGGTCTTTACGAGAATGCTCATAGGCTTTGCAAAAGAGTAGGAAATGGGTTTCGTTTTCCACCTCTCCTAAATTACAGATTTCACATAAGGGTTTTTCTCGGGGTGTATTTTGGTATCGCCCGATCTCAATTTGGAGGTTGTGGCAGCTGCTGACTCTAAAACGTGAAAGACATTTTCTCTTGTATGGGTCTTTTATAATTATTAAGTATTTTTCGAGGTTGTGGTCCGTTTTGAATGTTGAATAGAAAGTTAATTTGGATGAATTTTCAAGTTTATGTTTCCAGAATGTCAAGTATTTTTCCTCAAGGGTTTTGGTAATAGCTTCAATATGTTCAGACGTTACGGCTTCCAGATTAGGGATTTCTTCATTTAGGTTTAAATTTTTGATTGTATCCATTGCATTTCCGTAAAAGGAAGTTTTCTGCCTAGAGTAGAGATCTTTCGAGATTAGAAATGCTTGCTTTGCAATGGCTGTTTCGGGAAGTGAGTTTAAGTGAGTGATGTATTTGAAGACCATTTTGAATACATTGATAATAAGAGGGAGTTTTCCAAGCTCAGCTCTGGAAGCAATGTTACTTGCTTTCCTACTGACAGCGAGGTATATTTTACAGAACTTAAGATGGACTTTTTCAATTGGTAACTTGTCCCAATTGTTGAAATCGTTTTTCACGTATGTCCCCATACTTCAGAGTTGTATAGTAGGATCGGGATTATAATAGAATCAAATATTTTAATGGCATATTTGGGATTGAGGCGGCTGAAGTTGAGCTGTCTTCTTATACCATATAAAGCATGCAAGGCTTTCTCACTTAGTTGCTTTAGAGCTAAAGTGAAATTGCCATTGTGATTTAGTTTGACTCCTAGGTAACAGTATTCCTGTACAATTGCTATGTTCCGATTTCCAAGATTAAACTTTGGGCTTGCCTTTCTTGTTTTTCGTTTTTCAATAATCATTATTTGTGTTTTCTTCAAATTTATCTCCATAAGCCATTTTTTACTCCAACTATGGAGATCGTCAGGAGATTTTTGTAGGCCGAATTTTGATCGAGATAATAAAATTAAGTCATCGGCATATAGAAGTTGAAGCATATACAATTTATACTGTTAACATCCCCCCCCCGGGCATACCCTTGGGCATTTGAACTTTTTGAAATTTTGTGGTCAAATTTCCCACAACCAGGACAAAAATGCTGTCCAAATGCCCCAACCCCCCGATCATTCTGACTGTAATTCTATCAGTTCAAGTTTGAAATTGTGTGAAAACATACACTGAATTCTGAAGGTAACTTCAACAGTTTAATAAGTGAGACCCCGTATTAAACAACTTACATCTCATGCTTTATAAAGCTTCCAAAAGTGTTTAAAGTATACTCCATTTTGAATTTTGTTTTTTAATAAATCTCAGACCTCGCGCAATCTGGTGTATTGGGTCATTCCTGAAAACATCCATACCACCCCCATGGAGGAAATTGGAAGTTAACCTCCCCTACCCCCTTCAGATGTCCTAATGCATTTACTCTTATCAGAAACAATTTTTTCTCCCCTCCCCCCTCCGGCAGAAATTTCCTCTGTGGGGGGAGTGTTGATCTTTTCTGGAAAGACCAAAGTGACCCAGCGTCAAATGCCCTACCCTAACAATGATTTGGATTCTTGCACTTCACTTGGTGGAATTAATATGAGAATCTTAGGGTTTGTAATCCAAGTGAAATGTCCACCTTATCACAACCCGCACACCCGATTACCTATATATGCATGAACGTACGGTTACAGCTCGACAGCTAGCCTCTGTAGCTCAGTTGGTTAGAGCGCTGCACCGGAATCGCAGGGCCGTAGGTCCAATTCCTACCAGAGGACCTTGTGCTGCATTTTTCGCAGTCGTTCCTGGTTAGGTCTTAAAATGCATATATTCCCACTAAGATTACAAACCCTAAGATTCTCGTATTAATTCCAGCAAGTGAAGTGCAAGAATCCAAATCATTGAAGTTCACCTTATCACAACCCGCACACCCGATTACCTATATATACATGAACTTACGGTTACGGCTCAACAGCTGGCCTCTGTAGCTCAGTTGGTTAGAGCGTTGCACCTGAATCGCAGGGCCGTAGGTTTAATTCCTACCCTAACAGCAGTTCAAAAAGTCAAATTCCCCACTGAAGTTGTCAAATGCCCGGTAGGGGGGGGGGGATGTTAACAATATAAATTTATCGGCGCATTAAATGGTGCATGTCACTGGGCATTCCGCTCTGTATGATTGTGGGTAGATAGAAACATTTTATTTACCCATGCTAACCCTATCAACCGAAGCTGATTTCCACAGGGGGTGTGTAGTGCTTCCCGTACATGAAGAGACACAATGTATAATATTTGTCTGATTCCACTTTATTACATTTACTTGGTGGTCATCTTCGATCATATCTTGGTTTGCACCTAGCTTGTGGTCTGCAAACACAGATTTGTTGCCATCCAGGAGAAAATGACGAAAAACTTCCAGAATCATTTTGCTTTTTAGGTTCTTCATGTTGCTGATGCTGTTGCCTTTCTGGCAAACATGCAGCTTGAAGATATGTTCACAGTGTTCATTTGTAGTGTAAACAGACATTGATTTGTAGTGTACTTGTTATGGTTAAATTAACCCATTAAGCGCCAGCGCTATCCCCTTGACAAGTGAAATTGTATGTATGTACGTAAACTTTATTTAAAGACGTTAGCCTCGTCAACGATTTGTTGATTTTCACGAGGGACGTCTGTTACTATTTAAAATTACAAATATGATATAGAAAAGAATAAAGAATTATATACAACTATTTACAATACAAGAATTAAGTTCCAAACGGTGTGACCCATATTTCTAAAGCATGCATATACAGTATATTAGAAGATGTTAGCGTGAATCTTTCAGGCAGTTTTTAAAAGAATAAATTGATTGCGCTAGCTTCGCATCAGAAGGAAGACTATTCCACAATTTAGCTCCGCTATACTTAAAGCTTTTTTTTAGAAATTCTCGTTTTGGCTTAGCAAGAGTAAGGTCAGTATAAGTATATTGCGAAGATTATAACTGGTTTGAACAAGGTCCTTTCTCGTTAGAGCATCCTTCAAGTTCGGCCCAGCGCAATCATTCAGGACTTTATACATTAATGTGGATTTAGTTGTACGTTGTCTTATCTCTAAATTTTCCCAAGCAAGGGATCGAAGAACATCAGCAGACCTTATTTCATAGCTGGCGCCGGTTATAATTCTCGCTGCACGGTTTTGGAACTTTTGAAGCTTATCTTCAGCTGTTGGTTACAGACGTCCCATAATGGACTACAATAATCAAAATACGGTTCTATCAAAGCTCTGTAAATGGTATGCAGGGTATTTATAGGAACATATGGCTTAATTCGTTGCATTGCTCCTATGCCGGCCCCAACTTTCTTACAAATCATTTCAACATGCTCATGCCAATTAAGGTTTTCATCAAGTTTAACCCCAAGGCATGTGTATGAATGAGCAAGAGTTATGAATTGGTTATTCATCATTACTGGAATATCATAAGTCATAGTATCAGTATTATACTTTGAACCGATATACATTAATTTGGTCTTAGTTGGGTGGTGTTGCAGTTTATTTCGAGCAAGCCACTCACCGACTTTTTTCAGGTCATTATTTAGATTTTCAGTAAGTTCCTCAATAGTTTTGGCAGAAGTAGAAATTTGAGTATCATCAGCGTATAGGTGTGGCGAAGTTTTTTCGAGGCATTCGGGTAAATCATTAATATATAATAAAAACAGCAAGGGACCAAGAATTGATCCCTGCGGAACTCCGCACACAATCGTTTTAGGTGATGACATTGCACCGTTGACAATGCATGCTTGCTCTCTATTAGTTAGATAGGACTTAAACCAATCCAGTTCCACATTTTTTATTCCAAATTGATCATTCATCTTTTGCAATAAGATTGTATGATCAATAGAATCAAAAGCTTTTCTAATATCAAGGAAAACAACACCACTCAACTGACCATTATCCATGTTCTCATAAAGTGTGTCACACATTTGAATGAGTGTTGTTAAAGTTGAATGCTTAGGCCGAAAGCCAGATTGATGTTTAGATAGCAGCGAATTATCATTCAAAAACTTATAAATCTGGTTGAAAACCGATCTCTCTAGTATTTTACTGACAATAGGCAATATAGATATCGGTCGGTAATTTTCACATCTTTGTCTATCATCAGATTTAAAAATTGGCATTACCCACGCCTTTTTCCATTCATCAACATATATCCCAGTTTTGATTGAAAGATTATAAATCCATGTTAATGAAGGACCAATAACTTCCGCGGACAATTTAAGAGCTATAGCAGGGATGTTATCAATACCGGTAGACTTTGAAGTTTTAAGATTACGTAATTGACAAATAATATCGTCCATACTAATTTCAGAAAACTTAAAATTTATATTAGAGTAATAGTTAGAGTGGTAATTTTCATCATCTGAAAAGTTCGTACATGGAGAATCGTTCTCAATTTCATTAGCCAAATTTACCCCGATGTTAACAAAGAAGTCATTAAACGCCTCAGCTTTCAAAGTATCATCTGAAATCACAACATCATCACATTTAAGTTGAGAGATATTATTTGATTTTTTGTTTTTACCTAAGAGAATATTAATTAACTTCCAACTATGTTTCATATCTTTCGATTGTGCGCAGTTCTCAAATTTGTTACAGAAAAATGCTGTTTTAGCTTTAGTTAGTTCCGAATTGACTTTGTTACGTATTTCCTTGAATTTCTCCCAGTGAATCTGGGAATTATTTTTAACAGCCATTTTCTTGTAAGAGTTCCTAACCCTCATCAGATTTTTGATATCAGGGGAAATCCAAGGAATAGAATTTCCTCTAAGTCTCATCAGTCTTAGGGGCGCATGCCAATCAAGGACGTGTAGGAAAAGGGATCTCCATACCCGCCAACAAACATTTGGGTTATCATAAAGCGCCACATTTTCCCAGGGCATCTGGGAAAGATCATTAAGAAAGTTATTGGCATTGAATCTTTTGAAATTGCGAACATATCTTGTCTTTTGCCGAGATTTAGTGACACAATATTTTCTAACGGCAAAAACCAAACTGTGATCAGATATTCCAAGATGAATAACACCAGATTTCGAAATATTTTCCTCTTTGTTTGTCAATATCAAGTCTATTAAGGTTACTGATGTTCTTGCTACCCTTGTAGGTTCATTAATAAGTTGTCTATACTGGTAAAGTGAGGATAGAAATTGTAGTCTGCGTGTGTGAGCTTCGGGAGGATATTTTATGGTATCACAATTCAGATCCCCCATTATTATTACTTCAATATTTTCCAAGTCGCATTTTCTAAGAAAAGTCTCGCATTCATTAAAGAGACTAACCTCAGAATTAGGCGGTCTATACCATGTAACTATTAGAAATGACTTATTGTGTGGTTTCGTAATTTCAATGCATAGCATTTCTAACGAATCAGATATTAATAAGTCATTTCGTTCAAAAAATGGTAAAGATTCTCGCACATATAATAACACTCCCCCACCATACCTATTTCTATCTTTACGGATATGATAATATCCAGGTATGCTAATTTCATCATCAGACACTGAATGGTCAATTTTTGTTTCATTAATCACCAGAATGTCAATAGAGCTATTTTGCGTAATGATACGGAGCTGGTCGATACTTTTTAAAAGACTATTAATATTTAAATTTGCCATTTTTAGGCCTTTAGAACAATCTAAATCAGAAAATATTTAATCACAAAATGCCGCTAACATATCTTGTAATGTTCTGTTTTGTCGCTCAACTTGCCCATCACATTGAGGGTGATACGCGGTTGTTCTGGTCTTTGTAATTCCCATTACATCGCATACTTCATGCATTAACGTGCTTTCGAAATTTGCACCTTGATCAGAGTGCAAGACAACTGGGGGACCAAAACGACTAAAAACTCTATCAACAAGTATTTTTGCGACAGTAGATGCCTTTTGATCCGGCGTAGGAAAAGCTTCACACCATTTGGTGAAGCGATCCATTAATTAAGATCCATTGTGCTTGTTACCACGATTTGTTTCTGGTAAGGGACACATGTAATCTAAAGCCCAAAATGTAAATGCTCGCTAACTTGTAAACTTTGCAATGGGGCTGTGCCATTGCTGGCCGTCAGTGCTGGTGTTTTCCTTTTGACGCATGTGTCACATTGGCGAATGTAATTTTCAACTGATTTCCGCATGTTTGGCCAAAAGAAACGTTTCCTAATGCAATCTAATGTTCGTGTGACCCACAAATGCCCGGCGAATGGACTATCGTGAATGTTTTTAGAATTGTAAAAGCGTGTTCACAATCTGCGGTCCAGTTAAACAGCTTATTGCTGGTTTTCGTGGTCAATTTAGTGAGAGGCGCCGAAATCGTTGCATATATAATCCTTAATAAAACGGCGGTAGTATCCTGACAACCCTAAAAAATTTTGGACTTCCTTCACTGTCTTTGGTACAGGAATCTGTTTTATTGCTTCAATTTTTGACGAGAGCTGGCTAACTCCGTCTTCGGATATCATATGTCCTAAATAGTGAACCTCTTTAGCTGCGAAAGTACATTTTGCTAAATTTAAGCGCAAATCATGCTGCCGGAAGCGAGTTAAGACCGCTTTTAATCGGTTACAATGTTCAGTAATACTGTTACTAAAGATAATTATGTCATCTAAGTAGCAAAGACAAATACTATATGTAAGGCCAGCTAAAGCTAGTTCCATTGCTCGTTTGAATGTTGCAGGCGCGTTTACTAAGCCAAAAGGCATACGATTAAATTCATATAAGCCGCCATGCGTGACAAAGGCAGTTTTTTCACGGTCATCAGGGTGAACGGGAATTTGCCAGTAGCCGCTTTTGAGGCCTAGTGTGGTAAAATACTTCGCATTCCCAACCGAGTCAAGTAAATCGTCAACCCTTGGCAGAGGATGTGCGTCATTGCGTGTAATCTGGTTAAGTCTATGGTAATCAATACAAAAACGTAATTCGCCTGACTTTTTGCGAACCAAGACAATTGGGCTAGCCCATGGGCTGGTATTAGGACTGATTATTCCCTTACCTAACATGTCTTCAATTTGCTTGTTAGATTCTTCGCGAAATGCATATGGCATTCGCCTGGCACGTTGCCTAATCGGCGGGTTATCACCGGTGTCAATTTTATGATGTGCAATGTTGGTTTGGCCAATTGTGTCGCTAAATAGTTCTTTAAACTCGCCTAATACTTGTTTTACTTGTTGTTTTTCGGAGTTACTTAAACCCGCATCTAAACGGGAATCGATTTTCTGCCCAAGATTATCTGCTTGCACGGCATTACAATTAACCGGAAATTTATTGTTGGCAACGGCTTCCTGCTCAAGTATGGGACAAAATTCCGTTGTAGTATTAGCTATTCGGACTGGTACGGTTTTACCAACAGGGGTGACAACTAAATGAGCTACATGTAATCCTTGTAAGTGTCTAACACTATCTGCCTGACTAGCTGATATCATGTCAACCTGTGAAATATCTTTCGCCTGTATCTTACCTTCAATTACCATTTCCGATCGAGCCGGAATTGCCACTCCTTCCGACAGAATTACTTTATTGACACCTTTCAACTGAGATTGCACAAGTACCGCATTGGTTTTCTTCGCTTCGTTGGGGGAAACAACGCGTGATTTGGCCTCTGTAATCACAACTCCGTTCGATTGCACCTTCATTGCTGGATGCTCCGCATGTATTGGGATTTTCCCATAGGTCCCCACTAACTGATAACGACTTCGCCCTCCCAAGAAATCCCCTTGAACACTTAATTTATACTGCGTAATAAAGTCCCATACCAAAACACAATCATACGGTGTATTACTACTAACAAGAAAAGAACTATGATAGTTATGTTTAGAACGTGAAAAGGTCACGCTCGTAGATACGATTCCTGCAATATTTAAGTCCCCTCCAGTAATTGAGGTACAACGCTGTGACTGCGACTTATTTATACTTTATTTATTTATACTTTATTTATTTAAAAATGGTAAATACATTGCAGCCATGAGCTGAATTGCGTATTATACTTACAATTAAAAATTATTAAAAATTAGAGTTTTGAAATATATCAAAGTATTATAATTAATTAACTAAATTGTTAAAAGTGTCTGTTTATAATAAGCATGCAAAAGTTATTAAGAATATAAAATAGGTAAATGAAGAGTAAAACCTATTCAGTTTTGCTAATCGATGCCATAATAAAACTATTACTAAACCGATTGGTTTTACAAACTGGAACGTCAAAAGATCTAATAGATCTTAGGTCGTGGATGGAGTTATGCCTTGGCGGCAAGAGGTAATGTAGACTGTGATTAGAATATTTGATAATTGCATTAAACAATTTCTTGCAACCGTTTTGATGGTGAGTGGAAAGATGTTCACTTCCACTGAGATTTAAATCTTCCTCATATTTCAAATGGGGATAAATAATTCCAAATACGCGTTTCTGGACTCGTTCCAAATCTTGACTTAAATACTTGGGTAGGCTGTAGTGGAAAACCGGGACAGCATAGTCCAACACAGATCTTATGCAGGTTATGTAAAATGTGATTAGTTCTTGAATTGGGATTTTTGCTCTCTTAAGTTGAATAAGGAAATATATCCTTTTGGAGGCTTTCTTGACTAATTCAGTGATATGTTTATTCTACGTAAGGTTGTTGCTAATGTTAAGACCAAGCACTTTAAAATCGGATACAACTTCTATGATTTGATTCTCAATTGAAATTGGGTTAAGCTCGGGTTGATTCCGTGGAAAAGAAATTCGTATCTCCTTACATTTATCAGCATTTAATTGCATTCTATTGATATTGGACCAATCTAAAATTTCATTTGCAATCAGTTGAGCTTCACTGTGCTCGCCTTGCAATACGACTTCCGACGCCGTAGTATCGTCAACGTATTTCCATAAGTTCTCACTATGTTTCTTCAAATCATTAATCATTATTAAGAAGAGCCAAGGGCCTAATTTGGTTCCTTGAGGAACACCAGCCGGTACTTGGTCCCATTCAGAAAGGCAACTATTTGACAGCTTAACCCTTTGATATCTATCCGATAAAAAGTCGATAATCCAGTTGATGATACTATATATATAGTTGGTAAATCTAAAGCACCTAACTTGATCCTTAGGATACTATGATCGATGAAATCGAATGCCTTTTTATAGTCAAATAGAAACACTCGGATAGTTGCTCCTGTTCCGTCCAGCATTGAGGTCCAGTGATGTAACATGTCTATTAAAGCAAAAGTGGTTGAAGAATTAGGAATAGAACCAAATTGATTTGAGTCGATGGATTTCAGAACCGCAGGTTTGATATATCTATTTACCACACATTCTTCAGCTACTTTGGATATGCTCGGGGTCAGTGATATAAGTCTGAGATCTTTTTCTAAGATTTGAACTGACTTAGATTTAGGTATAGGTAAAACATTGGCTAGTTTCCACATCGATGGAAGTCGTTGTTGCTTGAAGGAAGCATTTAAGATGGTACTAATTGGGAACGCTAATATTATAGCTGCATAATCACGAAGAAGCCAATTTGATATTTCATCAGGACCACAAGTTTTTGTAGGGTTCAGCTTTGATAAATATGAATACACTGTTTCTTCAGTGACTACTAAAAACTCAGGGTTGTTAACTTCTAGCTCGAAAGGAAGAAGGGGGCTGGGCAGTTTATATACAGATAAGGGATCCAAGAAAGCTTCATTGATCTTGTTAGCTAATTCTTGCTCAGATAATTGTTCGAGGTTTTCAATATCTATTATATTTCTAATATCACTAGATCTAGTAGATGCCATTCCACTTAAACCCTTTACTTTTTTCCACCATTCCTTGGAGTCTGTTTGTTTCATTTGATGTACACGGAGTTTATAATAGTTTGATTTACAGATTTTCCTTTGAAATGATAGTATTGTGGTCGGATAGTCCAAAAGGGGGCATTATTAGAGGTTTTTCATAATACTCGGGCAGATTAGTTAAGATGATGTCGAGAATCGCATTTCTGCGGGTAGGAGTCTGAACTATCTGTTTCAGTTGAAAATGATGTTTGATTCTGTTAACATTAAGACGATTAAAGTCACCTGCAACAATAAGTGCGCAGTTTAGAAATTTTGACTCTGCCTTTTTTAATGACTGGAATAAATGGTCTCTCATAGAATAATCATCTGCTCCAGGGGGGTGGTATACTATAGCTACGATAATACATGAGAACTTGCGTGGAATACGAGTAGGTCTAAGGTGCAGCCATAGGATTTCGTGCTCCTGGCAGCAAGATAACTCTAAAATCTGTTTATATTTAACATCTCGGTTATTAACGTATGCACAAACCCCGCCATGGGATTTGTTAATTCGGTCCCTACGCATTATTGAAAAACCGGGAATGTTCACCACGCTGTCAGGAATAGAAGCTTTAAGCCAGGTCTCTGTGATAAATACCAGGCTGATTTGATTCCGGTGAATAAATTCGCGAACTTCGTCAACTTTTGGAACGAGTGACATGACATTAGACAGCATTAATTTTGGGACATGTTCAAATTTAACAGCTTCATCTAGTGGAATTTCAACCAAGTTAAAATCGGACGTTTTATATTTATTCCGAAACCTCTTGCAATTGTAGTTATGAGTTGTAGTTATCTAATTGTAGTCATCTAATCGACCATAGTCAAAATCAAAAATATTATGAACTTTATCGCTAACAAAAGACTTCATTGATCCAGTATTTAACAAAGCATTGACAGGTACGCCGTCAATGAGACAGGCAACAAATGGATGTTCTGGCAAACTATCATTAAAATCATTAGTATAATTATTAATAAAGTCACAGTTCTTACTTGTTTCGGAGCTGTCTACCGGCCTGTGGTTCCTCGAGATGACCCTTCGAAGTTTAAAGGCGCATAGTTCCCACATTCACGGGCGAAGTGTCCGTATCTCCCGCATTCGTAGCATTGCACGTTGGAACGGTCTTGGCGTTGGCTTGAACTGCGACACTCTCGAGCAATGTGGCCTTGTTTTCCACATCGAAAACACGTAACTTTTGGTCGTGGACGTTCGTTTTGCTTGATTGCTGCGGCATATAACTGCTGGGAAGTGGCCACTTGGTCTTCGAGCGCTTTCTGTCGAGTTACCAGTTCGGTCATTAAACCCACGAGTTGGTCCATGTCCGCTGTCTGCTTGTGTGTTGATGCGCTTGCGCTCGTATGTGCAGGGACGTCGCGGTCTTCGATCGCTCCATAACGTTGGACAAAACTTAGCATCTCGCTTAAGGTTGGTGTGGGGTTGTGAGCCAAAAGTTTTCCTCGTATAGAGCTCGGCAGACCACGCATGAATTGGCGGGACAAAAGAGCAGATTTGGCTTCTACAGCGAGGTCGGGATCGGCTTTTTCTAGAAGTTGTTCCAACTCCCACTTGTAAACCGACGGATCTTCACCAGTGCGAAGCATTCGGGTTTCAAATTTTGCGTTATAGTTTTCCCTCTCAACTGGCGGACACAGGGCTTGCTTTAGCTTTTTTGTTGCGGCGTCGTATGTAGCTCTTTCAGCGACAGGGGTTGCGTAGGAATGTGTAGCTGCGCGTCCTCGTAGAAACGCTGGTAATTTCTTAATTTTGTCCTCGTCTTTCCAACCATTGGCTAAAGCGCACGCATCAAACTCTCTTAGCCATGCGACAATATCGCCTCCATCGAATTTGGATGGGAGAATGCTCGAAGCCATTTTCGTTGACGTCGTCTTTTTTATTATCCCACCGCTGCCACCAGTTGTAACGTAGCGAGGCACCGTAAATAACACACTCGGTTTTAACAGTTTATTTTATAACTTCCTACATGTGCAACCTTCTCTCTCAGGGTGCACTCTCACTCTGACTAGATTTCATATAGCATGCCAGTTTTACATTACTTTATTTACCGTATCATGTTACACATATAGTACTGTGGAAAATAATTATGAACGTCATGTAAAAACAATGAAATGGAACAAAAAGTGTAAACAAAGGTTAAGGTGGCATAGCCAAGATGACATCTCTCCTTGATAATGCCTGTCTTGCTGCCTGTCTGGCAGCAGACAAGGTAACATACGACTATATATGGTTTAATAAATATATGGTTTAATAACTATATATGGTTTAATAAAGTTCTGGCCGGAAGTTTTTCTGGTTTCTTTCAGATCTGCTTCCGGCCGGAACTTTAAACATTGGTTCCGGTGCACCCCTAGTGGAAGGAATTATTAATTGTAAATTTAAATGCACTCCTCATTTTTAGGTGCACTTCCTCGGTCATCGCAAGATAAACATTACAGTCAAATCGGATGTTCTCTTGCGAGCAACATTGTCCCACAATATTGCAATTTTGATAGGCAGATTTCTCAGAGTAAATTGTAACTGACGCGAAAAAATTGCAAGTTGGAAATTCACAAAAGATTTGTAAACAAAGCCTCTGATTGGATTATAAGAAAGAGGGAAGCCAATCAAATAGTCTGAGCAACTGGATTGGTGCTTCCCTCTTTCTTCTAGTCCAATCAGACACTTTGTTTACAAATCTTTTGTGAATTTCAACTTGCGATTTGTTCGCGTCGGTTGCAAATTGCTCAGAGCAATCTGCCTATCAAAATTGCAACATTGTGGGACAATATTGCAATGTTGCTTGCAAGAAAACATCCGGTTTGTCGGTTTTGAATTAGTACATTCCCCACAATATATTCTGGTTTCTTGTGCGAAACATTTAGAACAAACACTCGGGTTAACTGTCTGCAGCTCAAGATGAAAGAGTTTCAAATCAACGTACACATTTTTGTATGTAGAAACAATGGTGCAGAATAACTTTCATATCCCTTACAAGATAGCACAAATCTTAAGTTTAACACAAGTTTCTCAGCTCATATGTAACTCAGTATTTAAAAATATTGCGTGAGCATTGCATAAATTACTTAGTCTACAAACCTTGAGTCTCAAACTGGTCATCATTAAAAGAGTGATCAACTTCATTATCAGGTGCCAAATCATTTCAGATGTGAATGCATCTATGAACAACAAAAAATATCGAAATACTTAGTTTATACAGTATATACTGAATAGCATTAGTAGGGCATTTGATTTTGGGTTGCTCAAGGATTTGACAAAAGTTATTTGGTTTATTAAAATAAAGTAATCATTTTACATACTTGTGGTATATACATGTCATGTATAGGGTTGGGTGATATTAAAATAGTCATCTCACAATTATTGTCAAGTTAATTATCACGATATTCGATAATATCAAACAATATCACACTAGTCATCAAGCATATATGACAATAATCTCGATATGTCGTCGCTCAAGTTTCTACTTTCTACCTTTGATACGATAATTGCGATTGAAAATATTGCGATAAATCAAAATATTGAAATATCGCTCAACCCTAGTATTAGGTACCTATAACATAATGCAAACAAATGATCAGGAGCGCTGGAGCGGACTGGTCCATACTTTTACCGGGAAATCTGAGAAAGCCAGAGGGCACTTATATGAATGACCTCTTTCAAAGAATACATGAAAGACGGATGGTGCACCTCCAAATACACAAATTTTAAAAATAAACAAATAGTAGGCTTTACCAAACAATTATGAGAAGTGAGAACAAAACAACTGTAATGATAAATGCTGGGAAATTTGATACTGGTAGACCTGGTATGTGTCTAAAGGAGCTTACATCTTCCATTTTAACATCTTACATCGTGTAACTTTGTTTTGTAGATAATACCATGTAAATTATTTGTTCATAGTGTTTGATCTGTGTGCCCGGATCTTCATCAGTGCATCATCAGTGCAGATAATATGAAGATCCGGGCACAAGGACTGAAAGCTATGCACAAATAATTTTTGTGGTGTTATCTACAAATTTAAACAAAATTTTTATTGGATTTTTGCCATGCAAAACCTGAAACCTTCAAATAACTTATCTTTCATTTTACTGGTACATTAGAGACCCTGACTGCCTTGTCAATACTGTATGCGCATTCTGTTAAAGACCATGTCAAGTCCGTAATGTAACAAATCCTTTGGTCACATTTTGAACTGGTATATTTGTAGAATAAAACATACAGTACTAACTGAATATCTAACACTTTTCTGGTTTGCTATTGTAAATGATTGAGTACATTTCAATTCAAAAAAGTTTGAAAGATGCAAAAGTTGGGCAATGTTTATATCTGCAAGTCCCCCTTTGGTATGAGCAGAACTGATGCACAGATCGGACATGACATGGTCTTTAAGACAGGTTTGTGTTGTGAAATCACTGGTCTGGTGACATTCATACTGCTATCTTTTGCATATTGTTTATAATATCACCAGTAACCACACAACTATTATATGCAGTATATAGTATAGTCAGCATAGGAATATCACTTTACAAATAGTTTAATACATATTATTAAACATATACAAAACACATCGTAACATGGACACACTGCAGGCAAATCATTATGATTAAAGGCAATATTAACCGAAATTATGTCAAATTTTAAAACGTAAATAAGCTTACTAAACCTTTCCAGTGTTTTTATTACGTTGAACATCTTTCGACCATACGTTTTCGAGGGCAACGACAATGGGGTCTCTCGTTAAATATAATATAAATTGTATTATTAAAATTGTTCTTCCACAAATATCATCAAGGAATCCATCATTGGTTTGCTCTCTTTTCCTCGTTCTAGGCTGAGGAAAATTGTTTGCCACATTCGATAATTTTCTCATTTTTTTCTCTGTCCATCTGCTATACACCGAACAGTTCGAACAAATAGGCAACTAAAGGCAGCTAGCACTATGAGAACTGTCCGCCATCTTGTCTTTTACAAATTACGTCGCTCAAATCTGGAGCCTGGGACTGTTGTGAGATTTTTACGCCTATATGATGCATTGCATCATACGTGCCTGTATGCGCGTATGTCATATATCATCATAGGAAACGAGAGACCATGTTGATTTGCCTCGAGTTCCGCGCGCCTCTGTATATCTTTACTGCGCTTCTCATATGAACCCAACCTAAATTAATATACAAACAATATGTGAGGCGGGATCTCGGCACTTGAAAACCAGCCCGGCTAGCCGGGCCAGCCCGGCAGAGCAGGGCTCATATGAACAGCCCCTAATATTGGCTGTCATATAATATTCATAGTCCGATAGAAAATCGTGAACCGTAAAAACAAAGACATGTAAATTTGTTTTTTGCACAAGCATGCAGTTATGAAGCCATGACTAAGCGAGATGAAATTGTTGGGCCTAGCAACAATTCAGATAATTTGTTACCTTAACTTAAGGTGGCTCCCTAGGGTTTTTTAATTTACTACACTGTATTCAGAAGATTCCTGTTTCTTCACTTTACATGATATGAAGACGAAATTTATTGGGCAGATTGACAATGTTCTCCTGAACATTACAAATTGCTACTTTCGTGTTAAAAATATGTTGTCATGGCAACAGCATGCTTAGAATAAAGCTCAAAATTTGTCTTTTTCAGGTCATTTTAAAAATTCCCTTCGGTGAAATTTTTGAAAACTTTGCACAAAAGATAATACTTGTTTGATGATTTTTTCCCCTCAATTTAAAAAAATTAAATCGATACTATTCTTAGAAAATTGAAAAAACGTCAAAAATCAATATTAAAAATTTTCCCTTCGATTTAATTTTAAGTGAAAAGGACTTATTGTGCCGGCAATATTAAAAAATGTGCAAAGTTTTAAAAAAATTTACCGAAGGAAAACAGAGAAATTTGCGTTTAATTTTAGCAATTTTTACTAGAATTTTACGCGAACAATTTAATACCCCTACTGACGTGTACATGCATTCTGCATAAAACAAGAAGGCATGACTTTTTTGAAATCACAAAATATAAATTATGTTTGATATAATATTTATAACTGTGTCGGTTAATGGTCAACTAAGCGTGGATTATACATGTAAAATTGGCAAAGATATTTAGGTCATTTATTTTAATACTGGTTATGACTTCTTGGTATTAATTTGAAAAATGTTTGTCAAATTCATCCCGTGCGAGTTAGTACTATCGTCGAATGTTTTCGCAAAATGCCCGTACAAATTTCAGTTTTTATAGTGGTATATGTTTGGAGTTTCGGCCCTGCTCATTTCACCCGTAGAGGGCTCATTATTTAAGTCAGGGAAGCCGGAAGATCGATAATTGGGGGGGGGGGCAGATATTCATATATTCCTGTTCTGCCCAATTAATTTCTTTTGAAATCTATTGTTTTTACAGTCTGTGAACACGAATTTATGAATATCTGCCCCCCCCCCAATTATCGATCTTCCAGCGTCCTTGATTTAAGTCATCTTTATTATCATTAGTGCTGCTAGATTGTGGAGAAAACACTGCAAATACTTGAGGAAACTTTATATCATATCTGATATCTCAATGTTCGCGATCGAACCTCGCGTACGTCGGTTCAAAAAATTTCCAGAATACCGCTTGAAAAAAAACAAATTTACATTATCTTCTTTTGAAACATCACATCGAAGTATCGTTTTGGCTTTTAGAACTCTTTTTATGCTTTCGACTAAAGCAAAGTTCA
>CACRXK020002082.1:0-15656 GCA_902702795.2 Paramuricea clavata
GATGTGTTTGACAGGATCAAGAATTTAATTTCTGAAGAAGTTACACTAACATACTTCGACCCAGAGAAAGAGACAGTACTGCAAGTTGACGCATCAACAAAAGGCCTGGGAGCTACACTCTTGCAAGAAGACAAGCCAGTCGCCTTTGCCAGTAAAGCTTTAACTGACGTAGAATCACGATACGCAAACATCGAAAGAGAACTCTTAGCAGTTGTATACGGATGCGAGAAATTCCACACTTATCTCTACGGCCGCAGTTTTACAGTCCAATCTGATCATAAACCCCTTGAATCTATCCACCTTAAGCACCTTACATCAGCCCCACCCCGCCTGCAACGGATGTTGTTGCGCCTACAGCCGTACAGCCTTACAATCAAGTACCGTCAAGGAGCAGATATGGAAATCGCAGATGCCCTATCAAGACTTTCGCCCCAGGAAACAGAGCCCATCTCTGACGTCCAAATACACGAAATCTGTCCACAATTTAGTAGTGGGATTCTGCAGGAGATCCGCGTGGCAAGTGCAACAGATACGGAGCTTAAAGAATTAAATGATGTGGTTTACAATGGATGGCCAACGAACATAAAGCAGGTTCCAGAAATCCTCAAACCCTATTGGACCTTTCGTGATGAGATCACCACCGAAGATGGTATAGCAATGAAAGGCCAACGTATTATCATCCCCCATAGTATGCAGAGCATGATACTTACGAAGCTTCACGCAGGTCGTCAAGGGTCCGAAAAAACTAAATTAAGAGCACGAACATCGGTTTACTGGAGAGGAATGAACAGTGACATTGAGAAGTCGTGCAAATCGTGCAATACATGTCAAGAAATGCAGAACAGTCAACCCAAAGAGCCACTTATCCAGACAGAGGTACCGCCAGGTCCATGGCATACCATCGGCACGGACTTATTCTACCTAGACGGAGCGGAATACTTATTGGTCGCTGACTACTACTCAAAATACCAGTTCGTGCGAGAGGTACCAAAAGGGAAGAGCAGCAGTAGGACAATCGCGAATTTAACGAAAGAAATTTTCAGCGAACAAGGAGTACCCAAAATCGTAAGATCCGATAATGGGCCCCATTTTGAAGGACAAGCATATAAAGAGTTCGCAAAGCAATATAATTTCCAACATACCACAAGCTCACCACACTACCCCAGAAGCAATGGGTTTATTGAGAGCCAAGTCAAGACTACGAAAAAGACAATGAAAAAAGCAAGAGCAACCAATACAGACCCACTCATGGCTTTGTTATGCTTACGGGCAACTCCAATCAACAGCACTCTTCCATCCCCAGCTGAGCTCTTATTTGGTAGACCAATCCAAGACAACCTGCCAAAGAAAATACCGAAAGGAAAAACAACTGAGGAGGTGACTAGCAGATTATTACAGCGGCAAGCTACGCAGAAATACTACCATGACAGAAATACAAAACCGCTCCAACCATTAAAACCTGGTCAAAGCATAAACATCCAAGACCCAAGGACACAAACCTGGAAACCCGCAGAGATAAAAGAGAAAATTCAAGAAGTACCCCGATCTTACATTATCACGAAACCAGGAGGAGGAGAAATCAGACGAAATCGAACACAGATACGAGAACGCCCACAAGATCCAATGGAACAAGCATATCAACAACCCTGTGAGAAAACACTAGACAACCCCGAAACCCCGTTCCCTAAGAGCACCCAAGAAAGCCACCAATACACAACGCGTAGCGGCAGAATAGTAGTACCCCCAACACGTTTAGATATGTAGAAAGAAATTGAACACAAGACGACAGTCTGTAAATGACTTGTTATTATATATATACAAAACATCTTATCTTATTGATATCTAAAAGAAACTATAGTACTATACTGAAACTCAAGGAACTATAAACTTTCATATTAATGTTAGGGAAAGGAGGATGTAATGATATACTTCCGGTTTGAGACCCCCCATGGGGCCTCGTGTTGTTGTTGTACTTATCTTGTAAAAATACAAAGCTCGAAGACTATTACAGTTGCTTGCGGCAAAGAGGTTATGTTGTCACGCAATCATGAAACCTAACCTAATCCAATCCCTAACCCCCTAACCAATCATATTTCGCGACTGCGTGACATAAAATGTACCGCCGAAGACATCGCTTAAGCTCGCGAGTAATTAAAGCGCCACTAACCAAAAATATGATGTTTTGCTTGTGATGTTACTCTGAGTATATATCCACACCGGGCAAGCTTGAAAATATGCCTGTCCACGGTGGAATTCGAACCTACAACCTTTGGAAATCGAACTTACGACACCAACACAGAAAAAATCATGATTACTAGATTACATTGACATATCGAAGGAACTAGACTCAGTTCCGAAATATCACATACTCGAACCGACGTGACCGCGTAGCTCAGTTGGCAGAGCATTGGGCTAGTATTCCAAAGGTCGGAGGTTCGATTTGCACCGTGGACAGGCATATTTTTCAAGCTTGCCCGGTGTGGATATACACTCAGAGTAACATCACAAGCATCATATTCACCTGAGTACATTACACCAACACAGAAAAAATCATAATATGATGTTTGTTATGTGTATAATATTTGGGCGTTTCAAGATTTAAGAACTTTTACTTGATGTTTCTGGCCATGGTGCATGCCATTAGATTAATTATTTGAGCAAAATAAAAAGAAGAGCTATTTTGGAATTCGTCTAATGACGAAGGGCGGGCCCTTCAGGCATATTAGGCGTGGTGGCCCCTGTTGACTGTTGTTATTGTTTGACAGAGATATTATATTTATATTGAATATTTATAGAATGCTCTGGAAAATTCCGTGTCTATATACAACAACAACAACAGTCTCCAACTCACGTAACAACTATAATAAGAATAACTTTCGTTTAATTTGAGATGGAATAAAAAATCGGCTAGCTACCGTTGTCGATGGGGACTTTATTATTTAGCATTATAAATTTTGCATTTCCCCATTGATTCTTAACCTGCATTTTTTACGTTTTGTAATTTTCTGGGCGATAGACCGTGGCTGATGGGGGCTCCTAACTGTCTGGGGCCCTTAGTTTTCGAACTAACCCTAAGGCCATATAAAATAAATTCCTTGATTCTCATCGCTAAATTTTAAAAACTCCCAGGAGGCGGGAGGTTTATATTTTATATTTTATGTCAAAATATAAAAAAAAAGTTTAAAATTTAAAAAAATTGGAGAGGGAGGTCTTTTTATATTTGCCCTTAAATATATTATAGAAGAACGCTATATAAGTGGATAATTGCACATGCGCTAATGAACATGCATAAGGGTCCACACAAATCGTTGTAATAAGGCTATAAGCCCATTTTTCCCTTCAGTATTCCAAGCATCCCTTAACATGTTGCAATATTAACGATAAAACAATTTTATATCGCAAAAATTCCAATATAAAATATAAAAATAACTAAATCTCTGAAGATGCTCGGTCGGGCGGTAAATTTATATTTTATAACAAAATACAAAAATATATCAACGCGGAAACCAAAATATCGTCGGGCGGTGATGAGAATCAAGGAATTTATTTTATATGGCCTAACCAATGAGCGTTACGCCGCTGGATTCGGATTAATAGGAATGCAACTTACTACATGAAAAATACCAGGAGAACTTCGACTTTTCGAGGGAATGTTTTTTTGTCACGAATAAACACGTTTTTTCGATTTGAAAAATTTTAGATCTACAGAATTTTTAAAAATTGTCCTAATGATTGCTTCATACTAGAAAAAAAACTTTTAATAAAATAAAAATTGGGGGTCACCGACGTTGTGTTCGAATTAAACTTGTTCAAATGCAAATTAGCAGCCATTTTGAAACGTCATTGTTGCCATAGTAAACGTAACCACAGTTACGGACTTTTCCGTACAGTTTCTGATTCTCAAAATACTGTTCTATACAAGACATCTGGTTTCATTCTTCTATAAAAATATAAATGTACAACATTTTTCGGTCTGAAAAGTGTCTTTTCCACTTTTCAAGAAACTGTATGGAGCCACCTTAAGACACAGTTTGAGTAAAATCAATACTCAATAGTCAATTTGCACGAATAAAATTTAAATATGTCGTGCAACAAAGTGCCATCTTATTTTATATTTATATCTTATCGCAATAAAGAATATTTTTAGCGCAATATTTTATATTTTATAAAAATGTTGCTTTGTGTTTACTGTTGCTACTCGTAAGTCCATTTGTTATAGGTTACAGTACAGTAGATGCTCCAAATACAGTAAAACTAAAAAATATAGCGTAGCGAAATAGTTCGCTACATTTTTTAAGCAGTAGCTGTAGTCAGTAGCGAACTACTTTTGTTCAAAAGTAGCAGTAGTTGTAGCTGACTACATATTTTTGAAGTAGCTGTAGCCGAACTACAAAAATTTGTAGTCAACTCACTCTTGTAAATGATGTAAACATTCAGTACATACGAACAAGCTTTCGTTGGTATATAAGGATGCAAAAATACCTGAAAATACACAAGGAAATTTTCCTTATATATTTTCGGGTAGTTGCATACGAAAGCTTGTTCATTTGATTGGCACTACCTACACTGGCGAAGACAGTTCAAGATTCTATCCAGTGCGTATATAAAATTAGTTTAGTGACATGATCTTCCACCTTTAATATGAAGTTTATGAACTAATCCATATTTACTGTATGCACTCATTCGCTCCGTTTTGGAGTATTGCTGTATTGCGTGGCATAACAGTCTACCAGCTTATCTTAAACCGTTTGTGCCAGCCGTGTAGGTAATGCCATGCAATAATATGAACAAGCTTTCGTTGGTAGCAACTCCCTGAACAATATAAGAAGAATTTCGACGTTTCGAGCGAATTAATAAGGCCCTTCGTAACTCCAGACGAAGGGCCTTCGCTCGAAACGTCGAAATCCTCCTTATATTCTTCAGGGAGTTGCATTCCTACCAATGAAAGCTTGTTCTTACCAGCTTATCTGGCTGACGGCTCAATTTGAAAGAGTCCAGAAAAGAGCCCTGAATATAATCCTCCCTGGCAGGTCTTACCGAGAATGAGAGACACGATGCTTTGTGCGAAAGAATGATTAAAAAGATAACCAATGGCATGATCGGCTATCTCATCTAACTTTACCTCGGACTAGATAAAACGCGAACTATAATTTACGTAATTTTAATTTAACAACTGGTCGTCGTTCAAAGGTAGGTTTTAAGAAAAACTTTTCCCCAAGAATGATTCGAGTTTTAAGCATGTCCTTGTGACTCTATTTTGAACCACTAAAGACTAAACTATATGACAGCATATATCTAAATTTTAAATTGTGAATATAGCATTACTCCATTAGTTTTATTGTAACTTTTATCATAACTTATGTTATTATTGTAAGCATACTGTATAATGGTAATCAATAAGCAATAATAATAATAAACAATAATGAATAATAATAATAATCTTTGATTGAAACTTAAATTTAAATTTTTACCTTGTATTTGCAAAATGGCGTTCTCTCCTCTCGTCGTACCTCGCGTATTCATTTTCAGCCGTTCTAACATCCAATGTTGGAGAGCACGTCTCGTGTCCGTTCTGTTGCTGAGAAGTTTCTTCCGAAAGCGCTTTTCTATTTAACCGTAGAACAGTGGACCTCGCTGGTCCTATGTGTATTTTCTCCTCGCGAGCGGATACCGATTCGAACTTTGAGACGTCATCATTCGTACACCGACAACGTTCTGTTGAACAAAAGTTCTCCGCACTGAGCACTTGTTCTTCACCACGAATCCAATCTTTGCCATTCTTTAATAATCTCAGGGATTCCGGAATTCGGGACGAAAGATCATCAACTTCTCGCTTAATCTCGCCGTTGTGAAATCCGGCATCGTCCTTCGGAAACTTAACCGGGTGAATAAGAGGCGATTTTGGCCAAATGTGGGGCGGTAAACTGTAGAAGCCGAGCCATACCAGGTCGTTTTCATCGACAGTTGATCTTGTGTAGTCTGAGAAAGCGACACTGTACATGTTTTCGCTTTCTTTGCCTTCGATTCGCCCGGAATAGAAGCCGCCATCTTGCTTCTTGGCGTAGACATACTGAGTAAGGACAAGTACTGGCGTGTTCATGATTTGGTGGATCTAGAAGATAAAGAATACAAAATATTAGAGCAATTTTTGAAAGTTTCACAGTGGGTTTTGCGTGTGCTTTTCAACTCAACCTGAAACTGAAGAGGGGTGCATTACTCCCAGGCAGAAAACAAATAGAATCGCTATAAAAAAATCTCACAAAATCTCCTGCAAAGTCGCGGAAAATCCCTTTCGCAATCCCAAAATCTTCCCAAAACTAAAATCTTGCCAAAAATATCCATTGTAATCCGCTGAAAATCCCCGAGTACTTTCGAATGGATTTTGTAATCCATGTAAGCTTTTCTCAGAGTGACATATCCCTCAAAGTTATAGGTGCAAGATA
The DNA here is from genome assembly GCA_902702795.2 of Paramuricea clavata. Classification (NCBI taxonomy): domain Eukaryota; kingdom Metazoa; phylum Cnidaria; class Anthozoa; order Malacalcyonacea; family Plexauridae; genus Paramuricea; species Paramuricea clavata. Next base: position 6,444 of record CACRXK020002082.1, read on the forward strand.
CTTTCTCGAGTTCTGTATGCAATATTTCATAATTCACGCTCAAGTACACCACAAGCGCGAACTATATTTGTGTAAATACCAAGGCTTGTGATTCCAAGCAATTATAACATGACAAACTCACGCAGCGAATATAAAATGCTTCGTTAGAATATGAAAATATACACTCCAGTCGGAAAGGTTATATACTTGAAAGGCTCATATTTGGTCTTACCATGCAATCAAATTGAAAGTGAGAAAGAATGTGTACGATAGCGTGAGAATTAGAGCTATTAAAGATTAAAAAGAGTGTGGTTTTTTTCTTACGCGTGAAACAGGACGTTTGAGGACATCGAAATGCACGAGTCACTCCCTCAGTGCGTGGGATTTGGCACTACTATAATTAAGCTTCTTCCAACATAAATCTTCTTCGAGTTCAAAGCAAGAGACATTTTTTATCATATATGCGTATACGCCAACCAGATGTCAATCAAGCCGTTAATCGTTAAATAGATGGCGAGAGGAATTCTTGTTTCAAATCGCGAACGTGAAACAACATCGACTGTCGTTTTTTTATTTATTTCAAGCAGCAACTGCTGACGCCATCAATAACGGCTTGATCGACTTCCGGTCGGCAACGTGTTGTCACTATCTCTAATTCTGTCTAAAATATGAGGAAACTCCAGTGGGCAGTGGCCAAACCTTTGGCTTTGCCTAGCAGATGAAATACTATCAAAAAGTTAGGTCTAAAAGTGCAGAAAATCATCAAAAAAGACTTTCAGGGACTGGGTACTCCGTTTTCTTGACGCACTGTAAATTTCAAAAAGTTGAATTTACTCCAAAACAAAAGTGTTATTAATATTATGTCACCGTTTTTGATGTCAGAATAACAATTTTGGAGCTGATTCAACAACTCCTTAAAATCTACAGTGCGGTCCCTCCATTGACGAATTCATAAAAGAGGTCCTTGGTTTAAAAATTTGTGTGTTTATCGTGTTGGATAGAATGTCTCTTTACTCGTTTTTTCTCGGTCGTGGGATAATATCATATCTAATGTTCCTGAACGTTTAACTGTTGTGAACGGTTTGGGAATTCATAAAATATTTTCGACAAAAAGTAAAGTTGCATTGTACGTAAGATCTACAAAGAATCCATTGAAACTTCAACGCTTTCTTGAATTCAGAAATGTAATATAACATATCAAATTTCAAAAAAACAGTTAATAATATTCTGTGCTCTTTGTTACAGTTATGAATATAACTGTATCGGAAGTTTTTACGAGTAGATAAAGAAATTATTAGAATGCCACAAATTTTTACGCTTGTTGTATTTAGTAAAAGAATGCAATTTGGGTAAACAAAGCCTTTTAAATCCCATATTCCATAACACTTTTTTGTTGTTCTATAATTTTCTTATTTTCACGGTGTATGTGTTTGCAGTGCGCACGCGCGTCACTATATTAGTGCAGGCAAACACTTGATGAATGACAAAAACGAATTCTAAAATAACCAATTCTATTCAAAAGGTAGAAATTTAAATTGATCCCTTTTGATGCTCAATCTTTGAGTGGTTACAGCAACTTGAAACTGAACTGATGAACTGAATATTAATAAGTGATATGCGGTTTTGAATGACATATTTTCGCTTACTGTAATCTTTCAACGCACCTTTTGATATTGCAAAAAAATATTTAAGTTGAAAAATGTGAAAATCCTACAATGCCTTAAAAAAAATTGTGGTTATAAGATTTTTATTTTTTTTTTAACTTAGGCCATTGTTAAAACCATTTATAACACCATGGAAGTGTGTTGATTGACAATTTGATACATTTTAAAAGCGCAAATTTATCGACCTCTTCTCTTGCTTCGATGAAGAGATTTCCTAAATGTATTTAGTGGAGCACTTTTATATGAAGTGCCGAAAGGACAAGAAAAAGTTCCTAAATTAAAAAAAGCCTGTGGATAAACTAAGCCAATGACGTATTATCCAATGGCCATGGTCAAATATTACGAAACTTCCTCAAAAAACTTCCTAATTTTTAATACTTGCCAAGCAGGGTTGAAAAGAAGTCACGCATTAACACTGTTTGAATTTTTATACATGCAATTATAGAGCAGGCAACAATTCATGGCACTCGTGATCGACTGACCATGCATGCATGGACAGAATTTAAGCTCGGAATGAGTTTATTTCTGTTATGAAACATGTTTACTATATCTGATCTATTTACTGTACTGCGAATTTACTCACTTTTTAAAGTAAAGTAAAATAAAGTAAATCTTTAATCAAAACACTGAGTAAATTTGAAACTCTACTCAAAAAATGTGTAACTAATTTTACTCCAGATTTGAGTAATTTTACTAAAATTTATGAGCAAATTTTGTGTCATTCATGTGGGTGCATTTGGGTGCATTATTTTACTGAGTTTTTGTGTCAAAATCCTGGGGACATTTTAAGAAATATAAGAAAAAAACATACAGACTCCGAATAATAATGGTTACGACCATCTTGTAAACTCAAGATAGGAATTATTTAGAGAAAACTAGACACAAATTATCGTGGGAATATTTCGACTCTATTTCATGGGGTCATTGTCAATTAACTGCACACTAAGTTTACATTATTATACGGAGTATGTTTTTGTTATATTTTGAATCAAAATACTAGGGGTGTTTTTGCAGTGTTTAATGTGATACAAGGTAAAGAATTAATTCAGGTATAAATCTAACAACAACTATAGTTAACGACAATATAGTTAGGTTTCTAAGACTCAAGCACTAAATATCAAGTAAATAACACTTCTAAATCTGAATTTATTATAAGTCGGTAAACTCATTCCGAGATCACACCAATTATAAAACCAATTTACAAATATGAATGTACTGTACTAATATCTAAAATTACTTAAAATACTTCTAGTGCTACATATATCTTTATGTACTCAATAGAAAAATTAAAAATGGTTCACTAATTTACTCTTAAAAACCTCTAGCGAATTAGAAGAATAAACTATGTGTTCAGGTAATTTGGTCCCATTCTTTTATAGTCCGTGGAAAATAGGAAAATTTAAAACTGTCTTTATTTGCCTTCGGGATTTGAAATTTAAAAAAGGGCTACCACGTGTCCTATATAGTTTCTGTATGTGGTATTAGATAGTCATCAGTATTAAAATCAATAAGATTATGGTTCATTGCAAGTCATACACATACAGCACCAAGCAAATTAAAATTACTGCATCTCTCATTCTTTATATAGTTTTTGGCCACAAGTACAAGACCATGTCAGACATATGATGAAACTAAAATATTAGTATTATTTTTTCGTTCTACCATCTGTTGGTTGAACGTACACCATCTGCTACAAGGCTTTAATTTCAATTGATAGAAAGGAAAACTTGGAAAGATTAATTTGAGTAAATCTAACAACAATATAGTTACCAATATAGTTGGGTTTCTAAGATTCAAGAACTAAATATCAAATAAATAACACTTATAGTTATACAGTACCAAGCAAATTAAAATTACTGCATCTCTCATTTTTTATAGTTTTGGCCACAAATACAATAACAAGACCATGTCAGACATATGATAAAACTAAAATTAGTATTATTTTTTCGCTTTACTATTTGTTGGTTAATTGACAGCATCTGCTATACAAGGCTTTAATTCCAATTGATGGAAAGGAAAACTTGGAAAGATTAATTTAGGTATAAATCTAACAACAAATATATCTAGTTAACAACACAGTTAGGTTTCTAAGACTCAAGGCCAAGCACTAAATATCAAATAAATAACACTTACAGCACCAAGCAAATTAAAATTACTGCATCTCGATCTCATTTTTTAGTTTTTGGAAACAAATACAAGACCATGTCAGACATATGATGAAACTAAAATTAGTATTATTTTTTCGTTCTACTTTCTGTTGGTTGAAGTAGTGCATCATCTGCTACAAGGCTTTAATTTCAATTGATAGAAAAGAAAACTTGGAAAGATTAATTGGAGTAAATATAACAACAATATAGTTAACAACAATATAGTTGGGTTTCTAAGATTCAAGCACTGAATATCAAGTAAATATAACACTTATACAGCACCAAGCAAATTAAAATTACTGCATCTCTCATTTTCTATAGTTTTTGGCTACAAGTACAAGACCATGTCAGACATATGAAAATAAAATTAGTATTATTTTTTCGTTCTACTATCTGTTTCTTGGAGAAAGTCGGTTTAGAGAAAAACAACCTTGCAATAAAGCCAATATAGGTCTCGATTGCCGAATCTCAATTGGAATTACTTCATCAGAACTTGACAGAAGACTGACAACAGTAAATTTTTAGTAATTTTATCCCTCATGAAGAAATAGAAAAGTTATACCATGAACAATGCAAACTATCATAAAAATCTCCCTTTTTAAGTTTTAGTCTGACCTAAAAGGGTAACATAATTTTCAATCTGTATGGCTTTTCATTTCATTTCAATTGATAAAATTCTGAAGACTGGACTTGATTCCAGAGAAGAAATTGACCAGTAAGGCAGTATTCTTTTAAGCTTTAATGATTAAACACATACAGTCTCTGTTTTTGCAAAACAAATGGAATGCAGTTTGAAAATAGGAGACGATACCGTAGCCAGGATAGCCCATACAATGCAGTTGTACAGGATTTATTAAAAAAATGAAATTGCGAACTGATTTCAGGAATATACTTGGGGCCGCCATCTTGAGAGTCAACATATACGAATTGAAACAAAACGTGTTTTTGAATTGTAAATTTTCGACTTTATTTCAAATTCATTATCACCAATCACACAGAAATGTGCCATCACATGACTTTGAAATAACTTGGAAAGACAAAATTTACAGTTTCAAAAAAATCGTCTTCTTTTAAATCATACAATAAATTTCAACTATAGGATGATTTTATCTTTATAGGAATTTGTGCTTTCTATCTATCTATTTTCTGCAATTGTCAATTACTGAATTTCAATATATATATAATTATATTGAAATTCAGTAAATTGTGCTAGCGTTTAAACACTTTATATATATTATAAATATATTCATTGCTTACGTAAATGCTTAAAATTACGCATAGGTTGTCACGCATTCCCAACCGATGGCTTATATATATGGTTTATATATATCGAGCAAATATCCCATCCGCGTTTTGTAAAAAGAAACGAAAAAACTTACATTTTAAGCTGAAGCAAATTTAAAACTTTTGTTTCTTTTACTTTCGCTCTGGAACCAGAAATATAGGACCAATGAAACGACTTTTCTATAAAAGATTAAAACATTTAGCCTTAGTTTTAAAATAGCTTTCTTCGAAAACGTATATCAATATAATACAAGAGTATAAAAATCGCACCCAAAAATCAGCACCTTGATACGGATCGTTGTCTTAACGCCACGGCAATCAAACGCCCATAAACAAAACAGTTTACTGGTCTCTTACAGAAATGACATCATACACCAGAAGTCGTTTATTATTCTAATGATTTATATTTAAAATACGTCAAGCACAATGTATATGTTAAAAAACTCGCCAAGCGCCTCGTCCTCGATTTTTCGTTTCGATGTTTCAAATTACTTATAGCTACCGTATTAAAGATAGTTTTTCTCTTGTGATACGTGTTATCTCGCTTGTAATTGTTCCCGGAAACAAACCCATTCGTCCCTATTTATATATACATATATATATATATATATCAAAACTTAAATACTGAATGGCTTCAATTCAAACACAATTTATGTGAAACAAATTGACATAAAAATGGAATAAAAAGGTATTGAGAGTTGCAACTCTCGTTCGCGTTTGACCATTGAGGTGATTGAACTCTCATCAACTCTCTGAGCTGGTTAAAAGTTTCAAATTGGGAAATTTAAAGAATTATAGAATCATTCTCTAAATATTAACTTTTCTAGAATGTATACAACATAAAGGCACCTTTTGGCATTTTTTGGCGCGGTCAGGATGCGAAACTTTGTCGTTTGAAAAGAAAAACGCCTTAGATGAAGCATGTATTGCATAACTTTTACGAATGATTGAATAAGCCGCTGTGGTTTTGGAGTGGTCAAGAAAGATTATATCAAGCTCTTCACGAAGAAAGTTCGTTCGAATGCTCACATAGTTCGAAACTTATTCAGGTATTTCAGATACAAACCACGACAGATTTTAATACTTTACAACATACGGCACTGGTTCGTCACGTTTGAGATATTTTTTCAAGTAATTCAGACCCAAACCACGGCAACTTATTGTGGAATAATACATATACAGTGGACCAATGCGTAATACGAACCTATATATATTCTTTTCTAAACAGATTCAATTCTACAGCTCTTCAATTTCGGTACTTAATATTTACATATAACCTCAGAAGAGGCTGTATTCACAGCTGGGTACTATATGACATGCTGACTCGCGTGACTTGTACATCACGAATGCACGGAAGAAATACGCCGATGAAGAAAACGCCATACCAGTCTAAACACGACAGCAATTTAAGATACAATACATTACCTTGCAACAAAATTGCACTTATTTGCCAGAATTCTTCGTGTTAGCCTCCTACAGCGTCAGCCTGACTTCAATATTTTGCGGGCTGAATATTTTGTAATTTTATAGAGTAATATGTGTTATAAGCCGACGTCTCCCGCAAAAAACGGCACGCACGCTCAAACCGGCTGGAGCAATATACAAGTTTCAAAAGGAAGTTAGTGTTCCCTCTTTGCAACCGTGCGACATAACATGTCCACATGAAATTTTAAAGCACTTAAATCTTCTCCGCCTACATAAAAGCACAGTGGATATGCCCCCGAGAGTGACAGGAACAGATGAAAACCTGGATCCGTGCTCGTGGAATCATCCACCCTTTAAAGGCCAATTTACACTGCACAACTTTTGCCGCCTAAAACTTTCGCATGCAACCTGCTTACAACTTGAGTTGTACTGTGTAAATCAAGCACACAACTTGCCTACGTTGTCATATTAGGTTGTAGTAGACATACCTGTAGTAGACATCTTGACGACGAACTATACCGCTTGAAATAGTTTTTGTTATATGTATGCAAATACTAAATGCTTGTCATAACAAATTCATCCCAAATATGTTTTAGGTGCATGGTTTTGTGTTCGGTAAGTTTCATCTTTTAATTTTCGTCATTTCTTTATAAACTAAAATACTCTCCAACCTGCAACGTTGCGTAGTCAGATTCGGTGCTATGTTCTTAGTGATTGTGACATAGGTTGAGATGGTATATGGACACGTAACCGGAGACATTATGGAATGAAGAGATAAGAAGAAGATGTGGGGTGGTAGACAGTGCAGAGAAGGTGAGGGAAGCAAGGTTGAGATGATATGAACACGTAATAAGAAGAGATGAAGGAGAGCTGGTCAGAGACATTTAGTTGTGATGAAGAGATCAGAAGATGATGTGAGGTGGTAGATATTGCAGAGAAGGCGAGGGGAGCTAGACTGAGATGGTGTGGAAATGAAGGAGAGATAGTCATCAGAGACATTATCAAATGAAGAAATCAGAAGATCTGGGGTGGCGGACATTACGGAGAAGACGAGGGAAAAATGTTGAGATGATATGGACATGTAATAAGAAGAGGTGAAGGAGAGCTGGTCAGAGACATTATCGAATGAAGAGATCAGAAGATGTCGGGTGAAAGACATTGCAGAATGAGTGAAGCAAGGTTGAAATTATATGAAAATGTAACAAAATAAAAACGATCCAGCATCGTACTACTAGATGTGTTTTTAATGACTTATAATCATTTGGGTTAGTATTAGCGCAACGCACTCCATCAAACATGCATGTTTTACAAAGATATATCAGGGCCATGTTGACATAAATTTACCTGACGAAGCACATAACAAGGCAACCTAAGCTACGAAATCAACGTCCCTTCCACCAACTTTACCAATAATATACAGTATCTTGGAAGAGCTTCACAGGTAACAAATTTCCAAGTTCAACCAATGTATCAGTTAAATCTACCGCTTTGCAGTAGCATAAGGCCCTCTGTTTAATTGCTTTTACCGTCATGTAAATATGTATATAGGATAAATTTGAGGCTATTAGCTGTACTGAAAGTTTTCCAGTCCAAGAGAGTCCACAGTCACAGACAACGTGCAGGTTTTATTCCGTCTTGAACAACTGGTAATAGATCCTAACATCTTGTCTCTTGACGTCAGAATGACGTCATTGTATTGCAATCTTGATAGAAATAGGATTTTAATTATTTATGGAATGTTGTTTACGAGTTCGAAGGCGCTTCGCAAATGTAAAATTTGGGCAATTTTTCAGCTCTTAGCACGTAGAAACTCAACCAAACGGCCAGAAAATGCAGTTCAAACGAAGTGGGGAAATCAACTTGCCAAATATGGCAATTTTATAACGACCCTTGTGCACGCTTAACCGAAGGTCGTTTAATTAAGAGATGAGCGGACGTACTCTTCAAGTGGTCTGTAAGGATACAATACTAAACCGTATTACATTTGACTCAAAGACGTTCATAGAGACCGGATTCCCTGTCGCAACATGACAATCATCCGGAAACTGGCTGTTACAAATCATGTATGGTTCATATCAACAGGGCTCGCGCAAGGAAAAAAAATATGGCCTTACTGAATTGGGCTATGGTTGCAAAGCTTTGAAGAATAAGGTTTCAAGCCCGGCTAAGTTGTCCAACCCACTAATTCGCGAAATTCCCCAGCAGCACAATTGCTACATGGTGGAGATTCCATTCCCAGCAGTGCAAACCGCATTTTTCCGGTGGAAAAAAACGCACATCCCAGCTTCCAGCATGCATGCAGACGAATGCGAGTACAATCAATGAGAAACAGCCGTTTGTTTCGCTGCTAGTGTGTTTTCCCCGGGTTTGCCGGGCAACGAAAAGAAAATACGGCCCACTTTTCTTTTGCATGTCAAATTAATTATCACCTGCAATTCTATTGTTGAGCGGCAAAATGATATAATGCATTTAGATTAATGAAAAGTAACAATAATTAGTTCCTTTGAAGATACTGATTAAAGCTCCATTTATTTCAATGGCAATGCTCATCAAGCTAAAGTTAGTTTAATTGTGTTTACTCGAGAGTGAAAACGTCTCGAAGAAGAGATCACCCAACTAGAGTATATATATATATATATATATATATATATATATATATATATATATATATATATATATATATATATATATATATATATATATATATATATATA
>CACRXK020002082.1:15709-46422 GCA_902702795.2 Paramuricea clavata
ATATATATATATATATATATATATATATATATATATATATATATATATATATAATATATATATATATATATATATATATATATATAGATATATATATAGATATATATATAGATATAGATATACAATAAAAGTTGTCCTTTGCAAATCTTAAACCTTAAACTCTAAGCGCGCAAAGCATGATGGGAGCACTGCTGTCTATTTGGCTATTAATGTGGTATTATCGATTGTGATTTGTGAGGTAATTTATTTAGTGACTTGTAAATTGTGCAAACAAACTAGTACAGTACGGATTTTTGTGTATTTTAGTACCATTTTAATTCAGTACAATCATTTGAAACCGGTACACGTACTATAAATAGAGTAATTTATTGCAATGTGCTAATGAGTAATGTTGCTCCCGAGTTGTGAGTTATTGAGCCGGTTCTTTTGGCTTCAACCGAAGTAAGATAATATTAATTATAATTGTATTATGAAACTTGTCTGAAATATAATTATTACTCACATATATATCTTGTATTGAGCACTCTTTATTCTTAAAAACGGGAAATTACTTGATGAATATATATATATATATATATATATATATATATATATATATATATATATATATATATATATATATATATATAGTTTGTGTTAGGTTATAAAAACCAATGATAGAGTGCTCAATGGATAACCAGAGCATAATAGAAAGACACAAAAACTTAGCAAGCTTTGTTTGGCAAATTATATATTATATAATTTGCTTGAAACAAGTAAATAGACTCATATACATATTGAAAACGTGTGTTGCAAAGAAAGCAGATTTTACATATAAAAATTGCGCATAAAAACTTGCAATATATATATATATATATATATATATATATATATATATATATAATTACTATTCTTACTTAAAATGTTTTTTTGTCTCTACTCCGAGTTTCACGCATCACTGCGATCATCAGGAGACATTGTTCGCAGTGATGCGTGAAACTCGGAGTAGAGACAAAAAAACATTTTAAGTAAGAATAGTAATTACATTCGCTCTACAAAATTTTATGTATTGAGCACTCTCTTCACTATACGTTACAAAACTTGTGATATATATATATATATATATGTATATATATATATATATATGTATATATATATATATATATATATATATATATATATATATATATATATATATATATATATATATATATATATATATATATTTGTGAGTAATAATTATTTCAGACAAGTTTCATAATACAACTATAATTAATATAGTGCAACGTGTAAATAAATTATATTAGCACTGATAATTTAGGAGATAAAAAGATTGAAGCATTTTGCAATGAGGCAGAAAATTTTGTTAAAATTTAATAATAGAGTCATGCGAGCAACTAAATTATTAGCCAATCCCGACTGCATGCAAATGGATAAATTTCAGTTCAACTATATAATATGTATCGTTGAGACTTGGAAGTATCAGTAAAAATACGCATATATATATGAGATGTTCAGTCGCGCATTTGAACATGCAGAAAGTTTCAAAAACTAATTAGTTCTCGCTTTAAATTAGAAAATATAATCCCATTTTTTTTATGCTGCTTTACACAGAAGACAAAATATGTTGATAAAAAATATTATGGCTAAAAGTGAAACATAAATAATGATTGAACAGCACAATACTTTCTATAATTTTTACAGATAATAATATGATAATTATATCTATTATATATACACTTTCATTTTTATTCACTCTCTCTTTTCAATAGGTATACTGTGCATTATAATTTATATACAATAAAATGTGTGTCTATCTACATACCAACTATTTATAACATATAGAGAAGTCTTTCAATCCAGAAATCTAATTCTCAAATGAACTTGATGACACGATCAGCATTATAAAACAATCAGTTATATCCACGTTGCATGATCAGTATGTTCTGTTCAACATGTGCATCTGCGAATCGTTTATCACGTGAGTTCATCAGTACAGTTTGTTTTTGTGCAGAGAGTCCAGAGTCTCTGAAATGGCACTTGGCTCTGTGACACCCAGAAACCTCCGAAATTGCAATATTTTTAAAACCACCCACAACAACTCTTTCAAGCCATCCAACAGGGAATTATGAATATTTAAAACCTTAGTCAATCTTATCATTGGAGGAGCTTGGCCCTCCTCTTTTTCTTGCGCTTTTCAAAGTTGGAGCAATTCAGCCCCCACAGTTATGGGTTGGTGCAGTGAATACGGTTGTCACTGGAAATATGAATCTTCAGTATCATCCTTGGGTGTTAAAAGATTAACTTGAAAGATTCAACTTTATATAAGTGCTTCTGTGCATATTCCCGTAAATGCAGCTTTCCTCTTGGTTTAAGCTACAAAACCACCGTGGGTATATCTTCTTTTTTAAGGCACAACATGTACCTTGTAATTCCTTTCAATCCCTACACGGGATACTGCAATCCTTCATAGTCCGTAATGTACATCAATCCAGGCCTGTCACTCTTATCATTGCTTGTAAATCTGGTACAAGCCTTTTTCCACTTGCACTGTGTGCACCAAATGTCTCGATTCTCTATGCCATAAACCTTTCTGCACTTTTTATTCTCCGAACGTCTCCGTGTTCGAGTTTGGAGCCTGAAGCTAGCTGGCATTGGTGGAGAGGGTGCATCGTACATGGAGATACCAAATTGGTGGCTGTAGTTTTGATAGTGGGGGGAAAGAAGAGGGGGGAGTGAAGTGGGGTAATGTTTTTGATGGGAGGGTGAATTTTGAAGCTCGTTTTCGATATCTTCCGATCTGTGAAGCGAATAGAATAATTTGTTTATCAATGATATCCATGCATATTTGTATGGTGAAAAATACACAATTGGTTTGCTTTATGAGTAAAATAATAATAATAATAATTATAAATATGCTTGTGAGAAAATAAATAAAAATATTAATAAGTTATTACAATTTTGAATGTAATTAAAAATTTTAATGTGGAAAGACTTGGTAATTTAAGGTGTGGCCATACAGCATGGCATGGCGTGGCTGTGGCCATACAGCATGGCATGGCTTGGCTTGGCTTGGCATGGCACAGTTAGCAGGTAAGATAGGTAATATGGCATGCAAGGCAAAACAGACATATTTACCTGGTGTATTTCTCTTTTATCGAACATACTTCATACTCAGGTGTAGATATCTTCCTTTTTCTGACTGGTGTGTCATTTTTCACCTACAATATGAAATTTATAAGATTTTTGAAATAACAACACAAAAATGCGAAGCCTTTCTATCCTATCATTCAGTAACAGCACAAACCTTAAGAGTCTTGCAGATCTCATCAAAACTGAAATGTTTTTTGTCCTCGTCATTTGGCGAAGTTGAATGAGGTGAACGCTTGAATACTGTACGGGAATAAAGGAATAAAATAGAAATTTATTAAATGTTATTGCAGATTTAAAAAAAAAATGTTTTGAAAAGATCTATTTCTTGTTTAATCTTGAACTGTATTTGCCAGTGGCAGGGTAGGTAATGCCAATAATACTGAAGAAATCTTCGGATTGATGGAGATGGAACTACTTGAAAAATATACGTAGAACCTTATAATTCTTGAAGTTCTCCTTGTATTTTGCAGGTAGTTGCATGCCCGTCAATCCAAAGCATTTCTATTTCTTGTTTATCTCCTAAAAATATTCTTTCACATCTCGTGACGAGGCATGTTTGATTTACGTACAGGAAACTGTTGGCTATTATTAGAGCACTAACGTAAATAATGAGTTAATGAGGCTAGGTCACGCTATGTTATAAACAAAAATGTGTGATGGGTGTATAATATATCTGCATGGGGCAGGGGGGAGTTTCAAAAATGCCGCGGGTATACGTGTACCACCCGCGAGGAAGATTTAGTGTGGAACACGATACTCAGAAACTTAAGGCCGATTTCCATTCAGTGCAAAATAACGCGAGATCAACTTTTTGTGATCACTTTCTTTTGAAATGTGTTCAGTCAACCTCATCCCCGTTGCGTTTGATTGCTTGTATTTCAAAAGAAAGTGATCGCAAAATGTCGATCGCGCGACATTTTGCGCTAAATGGAAATCCTCCTTTACACCACAAAAGAAATAAATGATCTTTGACTAGGCAGGTGGAGGTTGCAGGATGCTGATATTGTGTTGGTACTGTTGTGATAGTACCGATACTAGATGTCTATCTCATTGGAGAATACTGAGGAAAAAGCGATAAAATTGAAGAATATCCAATAATAAAGAAGCCAATTTATTTATTGTGCAATTTGAAAAGGCCATGAATGATTAACATTATTTTGAAGAAGGTTTCAAGGTTCACATTATTTTGAAGAAGGTTTTGCAACTCTGGGGGGCAGAGGTATAGATATGAGAATGCTTTGCGTCTGTGGTATAGGGTTGGGTTAATCCTTTTACGTAAGGGTTAATCCTAGAAGTAAGTTAATCCTATAGGTATATACGTACAACTGCAAAACAACATTTCCGAAAACTTGTTTACAAACTGGGAAATATTTTTACAGAAATATAAATCTTGTTAGGAAATCAACATACGTCAAACCAGCACAGCAGCTGTAACACCTATATGGTTAATCGTACTTTGAACCACCAAACCCCAGGGGCCAGTTGTTCAAAGCTATAGATTAGCTTAACCTAGGTTAACCTAAAATTCAAAGCAAACATTCTGACAGCTTGTCTATAAATTTGGAAATACTTCTGGAGTTTACTTCTCTGAAGTTTTGAAATAAACAGACGTGCAGACATACACAAACCAGAACAGCAGGTTAAGTTTTAACCCAGGGTTAGCGTTAACCCACCATTGAACAACCGGCCCGTATATAGGTATAATGTTATCTCAGTCATAAGAAGTACTAAATTGTCGATTGTCAATTCATACAAGAATGTAAATTACTCGCTGAGAATATGTAAATTACTTGATGAGAATGTATATATGAATACTCCAGGAAATTCTTGCCATTATTTAAAAAAAAATACACTGCATGAAGAATTCTCTACATATATTATAAAAATCATATTCAACAAAATAACGAAAATGGGAAATTAAGAGTATTTAGATTTTGAAAAATATCTTTTGGAAATCCGCAACGTTAAACATCGACAAGTTGTTACAAAGTTAAGAATTTCACAGCACATAAGTCGTTACCAGTTGAACCTGGTCGATATGACAATATTGCTTACTGCGATAGACTACGTAAACATTGTGATCTGAATGACGTTGGGAATGAACAACCCCTATGGGCTATGGAATATAATTTCATTGAGAGCATGAATAAAATTAATTAATATTATTTATGTTATTTAATTTACAAGACCTATTCCATTTTGTTATTGCTATGCGAGAAATATTTCTAAAATTTCTTCCAGCATAAAAAATAACTTCCTACTAGTTACCAAATAAAGTACACACTGTAGTTTCACAACAAGTGTCCCAAAATAGTTCCCAATTTGGGAAGAGAAGGCATCAATGCATATCATTTCCGATTTTAATGGGTGTACATGCCAAAACACGGCATGGATGTGTACAAAGCACGATTTATACATTAGGCATATAGCCATATAGGTGGAAAAAAGTTGATGAAGATTAGGTTTTTTTACTATAAAGACATATTACATTTCTTTGTAGAATTCTCCAAACATTGTACATACCAAAAATCATATTTGGGATTACAAGGAGAAGTTCGACGTTTTGAAGAAGGCCCTTCATCAGGAAATTGGCAGCCTTTTCCTGACGATGGGCCTTCGCTCGTAACGTCGAAGTTCTCCTTGTATTTTTCAGGTAGTTGTATCCCTACCAATCCGAAGCTGATTTTATATATATATATATATATATATATATATATATATATATATATATATATATTTATAAAATAACCTTTTAATAACAACTGCGCTGATTGGTTGAAAAGCGAAAAATCCCGTGTTTCTATAACGTTATAGAACACGGGAATTGTCCACGAACCTCAAAACAACACACTAAAACAAACATTTTCGCCTGAAATATCGATTAAAAATCTTCGTCAACCTGAAATTTTGTTAAACAAGCAATGGAAAACACTTACCAAACGTTTTTTCGCTTTAAATTTTCTTTAAATCAACCTTTTCAGCGTGTTTTTTTCCATAATTTTGCAGTCGGCAAAACTGAAAATTGATGCCGGTATTGTTGCTAGGCAACATTTTCTTGTTATTGTGTAATGAGAATATACTTTTTAATCGCGTGAAAAATATTGTTTTTGTGTTATTATCACAAGGTTATTTAATAAAGGAAACAGAAAACATTTTTTCCTGTGTTTCTATAGAGTTATAGAAACACTTGTGCTAGTTTGGGAGAACTCGAAATAACGTGGAAACACTCGCACTACGTGCTCGTGTTCCCAATGATTATTTCTCGTTCTCCCAAACTAGCACGCGTGTTTCTATAACTCTACATTTATTAATATTAACTAAATATTTATTATATTATATTCTGTAATGCGATTTACATATTTTGTTTACACTTTGTTATGATTAAATCCATCTAATTGGTTTATTTTTTGTCACGTGATGCTTTCATACTCTTAGTATAAAAGCCCGTGCATTTTCCCCCATCCCTGCTACTAACTCTTGACGTAGGGCCTTCGCTCGAAACGTCGAGTTTCTGCTTGTTTTTTAAGGTAGTAATATAACCACTCAGCACAGCATTTTCACATTGGTACTCCCCACACTGGTACAGACAGTTTTAGTATCGTTAAAATTGAACCTGCTGTTTTGGTTTGTGTATTTCTACACATCTGTGTATTTCAAAACTTCAGAGAAGTATAAACTCCTATCGATCCAGACAAGATCTCTGAAGAAATATTTCCAAATTTATAGAAAAGCTGTCAGAAAGTTTGCTTCGAATTTTAGGTTAACCAAGGGTTACCCAGCTTTGAACAGCCGGCCCCTGATGTCATATATTTTAATTGGTTTGTAGGAAATGAAACAACTGGATGTATAAACATCCCATAAAATAGGTACGCATTTCCGTACGACGTTTTACACGAGTCGTGGGATGATGGAAGTTGTTCCCAAAATCTATTCCAACTCATTTGCTCGCACGAGACGTGTCACCAATTATCTCTATTTTTCTGGTCATTTCCTGCCTCTTTGTGATTGTTCAATTGCATCAGAACCAAAGGCGATTGGTGCATTCAACAGGAAATTCAGTTAGACTAGTAGATATTTTAGGAATACTTCCATTACCACGACTGTGATAAGACCTCTCTTTTTAGAAACTCTTTTTTCGGCCAAATTTATTCTTTGGAACAATCTCTCCCCAATCATTCGTAATACCGGGTGTCCCCAAAAAAACTACACACTGTTTGATTTCATGTGATGTAAAAGCTATAAAAGCTATCGTATTGAAATAAAGATCATTGCATTCAGAAAGGACCAACGTAGATTTTGATACATAACACTTCTAATCAATTTACATGCAATATTGAGCCGCGAGATACAACCAAAATAACAATATTTATTATTTAACAAGTATAACTACATCGGTAATTATAACTTGTTTTATGCTAATTTTTTACATTTTCAAAAACAGTAGTTCAAACATCAATAGCGCAGTCAATATTGTATGTAAGTGCTATATATCAAAATCTAACATAAGTTAGTCCTTTCTGAATGCAACGATCTTATTTCATTGCGATAGCTTTTATAGCTCTTACGTTACATGAAATCAAACCAGTGTCCAGGTTTTTTGGGACGCCCGGTAGTTAGTCTGTTTCCTCCTTTAAACGCCAATTCAATTAGATTCTTCTTTTGATGTAAACGGAGTGCGCACTTTGATTGGCATTCTGCTCTGAATGCCGTTCTTTCAACTTATTTAAGCTTTATTCCATATAGTGAAATCCATACTACGACATTTGCAATCGCACCACTAAATCCACAGTAGGCCTATATCCACACTATTTCGATACTATGGAAATATACAATTATTATGGATAACCAAAATCCATTCTATTTCCAAGAAAGGTCCATACAATTTCCATTCTATGACATTCTATGGATTTCCAAAATTTTTTCCAGTGATACAGGCCGCGGTAGTATCAAAGAAGAACACTACTTACACTGGACTTATTTGCGAAGAAACATCGCAGTTGTTTTAACCTAATTCTGGTAGTTCAGACACCAACACAGGGCAAATTATGTTAGTGATGAAAACCGAGAACGAGGGCTGTATATGCTATATACGGACTTATTTTATGATTGAGGAATTTTTCCAACAATGTTTTGTCTATATTTCGTTCACAGAGTGGACAAAGATTTTGCAGTAGATTTGGCCAATTGATATTCGTAGGGATTAATTTATGATACTGCCCGCGGTACATCAAAGAGAACCGACTCATTTGCAATTATAAAATAATCTACGATACTATAGTCTATACCCTCTTAGATATAAAAAAGGTGGTTTTTACCTGATGATTCCAATTGATGTTCCGCCGAATGGAGATGTTTCTCTGTTTTGCTATGTTCCCTGTTTAGGTCGCCATCAGTACAGCACATCCTGAGAACACTTATCCTTTAAGAGAGAGCGAGAGAAGAATACTCAGTTCGAGTTTAAGTGACGACATCAAACAAAATGAAAGGACGTGTGGCTGATGCTGTTATTGCGAGCCTTTATCTCTGAATTAAGCCACGGATTCACTTAGGTTGGATAACTCCCTGTGCTTGAAAAGTGACTCATGAAAGTAGATTCCGTTAGGTCTCTTCTGTGCTTCGAGGGTTTTTCCACCATAAACCCCGGATCAAACGTGCATGAGAGTGTACAAGAGTCGGCCAGTCACGCAAGCTTGGCTAATTAGCTGTTCTTATAATTCCCCAACATTATTATGTATCTTATTTAAGTCAAAACATATTTGTAATACTTATCAAACCTTTATTTTGTTCATCTGAAGCTTGAAATGTCCCCCTGTAACAATTCGTGACTCCCAACTCTTATCAACTCTCTGAAGGATTCAGGCAATAAATAAAATTGACACTCGAAAATGCCATCTACACAACAACCCTTCAAATAACTAACCGCAGGCCTTTGTCGGTTGTGTTGTAAACCCCTCGGTAAACCCGTCCACATCGTGCAGAAAACACATTAAACCATATTAAACTGAACGATAATAGTTGAATATATCATTAATTTGTTATTGATATGTGTTAATGGACTCATACAACAAAGTCGGTGTATAAACGATGATGTTAATATGTTTGGCTATGTGAATTTGTAATAAATTCGAAACATTCCTGTTGAGTCTCGTCTCCCAGTTCTGGTTCTCAAATATTAAGTTTCAAGATGGAATTTCTTCTTAAATATCTCATTGCATGAAAGATATTGACTGACAGCTACGCCTACGGTGCATGTGAAGGATGTACAACTGAAGAATATAACAAGGACTCCGACATTTCAAGCGAATGCCCTTCGTTGTCGTCGAGGCCCAACGAAGGGCCTTCGCTCGAAACGTCCGCACTATTCTTCTTATTTTTTCTGGTAGTTGTATATTCTTCTCATCCTTCACACCACAGACCGAAGTTCGGTTTCTAAAACTCATATAGAATACAAAGCTTGCTTCTTCTACAAACTATACGATTTAAATTCTATAGTAGAATCGTTTAACCATAGGTTTAATTAGACTCGACATCGTGCTTGTAACATAGAGACTCAAATATCACTAGAAATCATATATACATGGTAATTATACATGGGATAAGCCGTCTCACACTATGGCCGTCTTCAGAGCTCAAAGCCAAGCCCAGGTAATGCATCTAATTGTGATACGTTAACGTGTTTACATTACCACAAGGCTTGCCCAACGATCGCAGTTGGGTCCAAAATTTCTGGATTAATGGTCTATACTAAGGCTAGGTCACAATTTGTCAACACTATCAAAATGTTGGCCAAGGAAAGGCTCAGATCAGGTCAAAACTCGCAGATTTTACACATAGCCTATCATACACACATATTTGAGTAGAAATAATATATTTATATAACGATGCATGCATGCTGTTTGTCTATATGCAGTGTGCGTTAATAAAGGTAATCCTACAATATTTTTTATGATATACAATAATACTATATTCTTCACGTTGTACGATCCTGTAATCCTTAAAGTAAATTGTCTTTTCGTTATCTATACGCCGAAACTCCACATTTGAGATTGTACACCTCATTGCAGAAGTAAGCTTTCATTGGTATTAATCATTTACAATATTAACAGTGTATTTTAAGGCGGTGTCCCTGTACACTAGGGGAGATTTTGCGTGCTAATTCACTAACTGAAATCCTTTTCAAAAATTCTTTTCGTTTATGTGAGAGAAGGACCAGCACTCCTATAGGCGAGGTTTCGTTATCGACTATCCGAAATCTCGTTTGAGTAGGGTTGGAAATTTCAAATTCCCATATCAGTAAACGCAACAGGGAATTCGGTGAAAAAGTCGCCATATCCGTATCAAATTCAGCTTTTCGAAAGTTTTTTTTCAATGAACAACAGTACTCACTTGTTCTAGAACAGTACTCAATTGTCTGTTAGTTCTTGTTCGAAAATTTGCTTGGCAGAATCTATACAGTTTTGGACACCGTAAAATAAAACAGACGAATGATTGGAATGAAGAAAGCCATTACACTAAGCCCTCGGTTAAACGATATATACCGATGCACTTCTTCTCACAACATCGAATTTAACGGTTTCAGGAATATCTTAGCACTTAAAATTGCGAGAATATGAGAAAATAAAACGAAAAATGTCAAAGGGGAAAATTTTGCGAGCAGGCATTACTCCCGAGTGACTTTATACTGTGTCGTAGAAAGCCGAACCGGTATAACGTGTAACCGGGGCCTAAGTGTTGTTTACGGAAGCGAGCTAGTAGCCGTAGCAAAATGGCTGATTTTTGTTATCATTTATAGAAATTCTTACTTTATAACTTGTACTAAAGACTTGAACTAGCATTTTTCTTTGCCGTGATATCATGATATACAAAAACAGACGCGAATTGTACAAAATCAACTGACAATTGACAAAGTTTCGAAGGCGCCCGTTCAATTGAACCTATAGTCGAAGAAGAAAATTTGCTTTTCAAAATTTCGAAGTGTCTGTGCCAGTAGAGACGATAACAGGGTATGAAGGGCATAAAACTACCTAAAAAATACAAGCACAAGGCCCCTCGTTGGGAAGTAGCGTCGAAATTCTGTATATATTTTTCAGGTAGCTAGTTGTAAATCTGTCACACTATAGGCAGCTTTCTGCTCTTGTTATTTCATGAGCTATATATTCTTTTAAGAACACCACATCCTAGTTTAGCAAAGCATAAATGGCCGGGCGAAAACTAATAACAGATTAATTAACAGTATAGCCGGTAAACAACCATTGGGAGTTCGAAAGTTAAAAGCTCCTATATATGCTGTAGTCTATTATATAGTCTATGATACCATTACATGACCGCGCCTTATTTTGAACGCAAGCTCGAAATCGTTGATGGCCATCAAAAACATATTCGTACTTTATCTAAAGTTCCATTTAACAGAATGACGTATCGAGAAACTCGTTTAATAAAGCATATCCAAACTGAAAATTGGTTAATTAAAATAGATCGTGGTAAATTCACAAAATCGGCGTTGCACGAAGACAATAGCAGGTCGGATACCGCTATTCAAGTAAATATATGGCCACGTTCAATGGCCACGTCGACTTGCATGACGCTGCATGCATGAGTTTTTGAACGTTATTTTATTTTCTGGAGTACGTTTGAACGCCGAAGTGTAGAGTTTTTAAATCGTACTTGGGCAAAAACAATTCAGTTTCGGCATCATTTATAAATACATGCAGTGCAAACAACATTTATTCAAAGGAGGATTTGATATTTTTTGAAATACACTTGGAACTCATGTACACATTTGCAAAAAAATAAGGAAAAATTTATATTTTTCCTTCGGGAAACTTGATCCATTTCTAAGTTTATGCCTTCATGAGACGAACATCCAACAAACGATGATTGTATTAAATATCTCAATAATTGTACAATGCATTTTGTCTTCGAATTATGTTTTTTCCAGAATGAAACGCCATGTTGCCAAATTTTAATACCACATCACGGACACATGTACATGTAAAATTGTCTTACCCTGTTAATGTTCTAACTAGTATTCACTTGTGAATCAATTGAATCATCATATAACATTGAAATTGATTTGTCAGTCTTCTGATGTAAATGGTTTCAAATGTGTCTCGGCCATTTCTCGCAACAAAATATAGAAGCAACCGCGTGTAAACCTTTTCAATGCATACACATTCATATGTGTACTCTGAAAATAATGTTTAGTTGAATCGTGTTTTATGAAAGGGAAAACTATATATAAAAACATACAGTCAATCATATAAACTAACTATGAAAGTAGTCGTAACTGTTAATGTATAAATTGCAATAATCCGAAGAGAAAATTTAGTGTCTATACACGCCACAAAACATTGATTATGCCAACAGGAAAGTTGCACTCTAATTCCAAACTTCTAATTCCTAAATTTTGCAAATTAAAGCTTCTAATTCCTGAATATGGCAAAGTAAAGCTTCTAATTTGTAAATGTTGCAAGTTAAAGCTTCTAATTCGAAAAGGTTGCAAGTTAGAGCTTCTAATTCGTAAATTTTGTTGCAAATTATTCAAAATTAGAAAATTTGCGTTTGCAAGAAGACTTTTTAATTCTTTTCACAGAAAATTGCCAAGGTTTCTTGCATGCAGGTAAATACGTGTGCTTCGTCTCTATGTAGGAATAATCTTAAACCTAAATAAAGTTAGCATATTTTAATTATATCTCTGAGAATGTAGTGCAGGCTATTAAATGTTGAACTGAGAGCAAGGTCTCTTAAAATTATAAAAGAGCATGCATATTATAAACGTTTCGCTTTGCGGCAAAGAAAAAAAAGGCGAACGCGAAAAGCCAAGGGCTATGCTGTGCCTAAAATCTATACCTTCTATGAGGAACTGCAATGATTCATATTTTAAATATATCTGGAAAATATGGTTTAGATAAAATTATTAATGCTGGGAATTGCCTTTGCAAAGAGCATAAACTATAAAATAGTTTTACTCGGCAAGTTATGTTTCATTACTTTCATACTTTAATACATCTGCTTTTGTGGAGTATAGTTTAAACTCGTAAAATTAAATAAGCCAACATGTCAACAATTCACTTAGTACAATATACAATCGAACAAGGAGTACTGTATATGGCTTATGAATTTTGAGTAATTTCAATGTGGAATGACTCATTTTTCTAATACATCTTCGCAAAGAACAGTCAATTTAAAAAGCTTAAGTTAAAATGTTAAAGATATAGACTAGCAGCATTTCAACGATTCACTTTCCAAAGAATAATTAACGAATATATATAGCTACGGCTTTATGAATGATTGTAATGTGCAAAGTTTAATTTCACAACATAACAAACGCGTGCATGATAACTGCTAATGCAAACAATGCGATGCTAGCCAGCATGCATCGATGAAAATATCGTTCCAAAACCCACACAAAAACAAAACTACATCAATAACACACCTTCTGTTATTCTCCGAGGACTGCCTTGGCGGTTGATGTGCAGAATCTTGCTCGAACGTGCTTAGTTCTTCTGCAAATCCATTCGTCTTTTGAGGACGCAACGGAACATCAGATTCTATATCTCGTTCGGAAAACCCGTTTCCTCGCTTGCTAAAGCCATTGCCTTCACGAAATAGGGCTCTAGAAGGGACCGAGTCTGCCATATGTTCCTTTCTGTTGTCGTTTCGCGAGAGTCCATTGAGAAAATCCATGTTAGCCGAACCGGCGGTCTGAACTATTGGATTTCGTGGCCAACACCAGGGCGGTAAGCCCCAAAATCCCAACCACGTTATATCATGTTCTTCTACTCTTTCGATGGCTCCGTCCGTAAATTTCACCAAATAACTGTCATCGGCTTGTTTCGACTCGATAGTGCCTGGGTAATACGCATCGTCCGATCTTTTGGCGTATATTGCACGACTCAAAATCAGCAGTGATGGCTGAACCTCGCGATTGCGTGACGACATATTTGCCGAGTCACTCACACTATATGCTGTTGGCAAATCTTCTGCGATATTTGTATTGATTCTATCAGAACAGGGCTGAAGGTATTATGGGGGGAGACACAGGCTAAAATAGTATCTTTGATCAGCGATAAAATTTATTAGCTCGGCTCGATTTAGCTCCTGAGTGTACTTGAATCTTGTGTCAGAAATCTTTAAAAGGAAAATCTCGTAAAATGCGCGATCCAGAAAAATGTCTTCCCAACAAAGCTTACGTTCGTAGCTTCAAAACGGGATCTAGGAAAGCATAACAAATTTTGCTCTGCAGAAGTAGGCAGTTCACTGGCTTACCCCTCGTTACTTTGCCAACACAAAGACCACTCCAGCCGGGAGTCAATTTCCGTAGAAACAATTAGGAATAAGATGCGATATCAACAAAACTTTGGTGGTTTGCCTCGCTGCTCTGTATAGCGCAATGCGACGAGCCAAATTTGAAAACGCGGTTAAATTCTATGCACACACCACGAGCATTAATGCGACAGAGCGAATTCGGGAACGGTGACAAACACAATCATAACGAGATTATTCAAGCATTCGTTCTTACGTCAATGCACTCAAGTGATGCGACCTAAAATAACCTTCGCCAAGGGCTACTCACAGACCCAATACAGCACACACGAACCGCAAGAGACAAAACCCCGAGCCCCTGAGACCCCTACTCGGTGACAGATTGAACTAAGCCGAGAACTCTGGTGTAGTCTTGCTATTCGCACACGCAAAAGAGAGCTTTCCAGTTAAAGTTCTGTGCGTATTTGTTTTGAATCGCGACAGAAATTTGCCCTAGCCGTCAACACGCGTGGGCGTTGTTGTTTTTCTGTGGTCGCCAGGCCGGTCAACACCGGCTGCATGCGCCGAATTTAGCGCCTCGCTGCGGGAAACAATTTATGGGGGAAATTCAGAGCATGTGAGCAAACTGGCAATTGTAGTTGCTTACATGAAGCAGGCATTGCCACAGTCTACACTAATTTGCAACAATTTTCAGACTGCGCATTAAATACGAAGTGTATTAGTCGAAAAGTGGGTATTACTGCTAAAAGAAATATCACATACGTAATGAATAAGGCGATTATGTATAATATCAGGGATTTGCTATTTCTAGGCTTTGCATAAAATTCGAGACTTTCCAAACTACGTTAACAGATGTATCAGTTGGTGGTTCTCCACATAATTCTAGTAAGGGCTTAGTGCTTCTAGAGAAAATTGAAGCCCCGGAAAATACCTGTGGTTTTGTTGGAATTAAGCAATCTCTTGATTCTCGTCAAACATGCAGTTGAGGTGATATCCTTGTGCCCGGTGACATACAGGGATGAAAGACTTGAGCAATTTATGGAATATGCGAAATTCTTTTCAGACAGATATTTATAATTCTGGGATCGGACTTCGGTGACACAAGTCTGAAAGACACATGCATTAATTTGGAATGCCTTGATCTGAAAATCTATAACTCCGCGATGCATTTCACAGAGCGGGTACAGTCTTAACCAAAATGCTCTTAATGTTTAATACATTAATTCGTCTTATTATAAAGTCCTTTTTTTGTAAAATTACTCGTTTTGTGTTCCAGAGTGAAACGATTATATATATACAATGCCTCCGGGATTAATTTTAATACCGCTTGTCATATTCAGCAGTAAATAGCCACTGTAATTCAATCAAAGATGGCCACTGAAGGTCAAAATTCGACAAACAATGAACGTGTTTCCGTCTCGTTCTGAACGCTTCTAGCAGACTATGCTTGTTCGTAGCCATATTGTAAAACCCAATTTCATACAGAGGTCGAGCTTTTGCGGTTTCGAGTTCTGTCTTTAAAAGGGCAACCTTAATTCAATTAGCTTTATTTAAATACTATAAAAAAACTTTGGTGCAAGACATGTCGTAACACGATCATAAGTTCAAATACTACAAATTTCAGCATACTTCGAACACGATTAGTCATGATTTCATGACTTATACTGACTGCAAAGCGTATAAGTTGAAAACACAAACCCTTAGAATATTATTGACAGTACTTAATTAACTTCAAGGCGACAATGTGTCACAACTTAATTAGTTGAATTTATTCACGGCTATTCAACTGTGCCAGATTTTGTCAATTTATCAAATGATTCCTTTTGCTCGCGGCATGTGGATTATCCTTTAACAGAGCACGTTCATTCCAAAGTCTAAACTTCTCAAAAATTCTCTCGTGCACGATGTGCAAAATCGTGCGGTCGAGCGCGCGGCGTCCTTAATCAACTTGTTTGTTTGTTCACTACACATTCCACGCATAATCCGCCGGTCATAGGACTTTGCCGCAATCCTGCCAAAACGCAGCATGATACTGTATTCTGAGCACGGAGTTCTGGTTAATAATACCACGAGATATTTGCTGTGTTGGTGTAATGTACTCAGGTGAATAAGATGCTTGTGATGTTACTCTGAGTGTATATCCACACCGGGCAGGCTTGAAAAATATGCCTGGCCACGGTGGGAATCGAACCTACGACCTTTGGAATACTAGCCCAATGCTCTGCCAACCGAGCTACGCGGTCAGGTCGGTTCGAAATATCACATGCTCGAACCGACCTGACCGCGTAGCTCGGTTGGCAGAGCATTGGGCTAGTATTCCAAAGGTCGTAGGTTCGATTCTCACCGTGCGCAGGAATATTTTTCAAGCCTGCCCGGTGTGGATATACACCCAGAGTAACATCACAAGCATAATACCACGAGAATTGACATTTAAGAACCAGTATTAAATAGGCCGCTTGAATATGTTCTGGACAGATTTGAACGTTCGAAAAACGTCAAGAATCGATTAGAATCCTCCTGAATTTGTTCTGATTAAAGATAAATGTTCGCTGAAGCAATTAGAATCCTCCTGAACTTGTTCTAATTAGAGATAAATTTTTCGCATAAGCCATTATAATGCTACTGAATCTATTCTAATTGGAGGTAAATGTTCGCTGAAACAATTAGAATGCTGTTGAATTTGTTTTGTTTTGTTTGATAAACTTTCGCTGAAGCAATTGAAAATTTAAAATCATGCCTCTGCATGAGATACGCTGAGCAATTGAAATGCCGGCGGTGAAATTGTTCCGGATTGGAAGGGAATGCTATCGAAATCAATTAAAAAGTTCCCGAATTCGTTCTAATTAGATAGATGAATACATTCGGCTCAAATTCGAAAGATATTCTATGCATGACAAATTCAATTTCCTGTTTTATTTGTTTACGACGACAGCGATAAAATTGCTAAATAGCAATTCTATCTAAACAATGTGGCACCGAATGGAGACTTCCTTTTCAACTATTATTGCCGATGACCATGGTATGCATAGCCGGTAGACTTTGGGTGTCCACAACTACAAGGTTATATTTATAGAGTATTTTGCAAATGAGAAATAAAAGAATATATTGTCTAGTGGAAATATAAGAGAATATATTGTCTGTGGAACTTACGAAAAGACATTGTTTTAGAACAACATGGAACACGCTCTTACAAAGACCGCGTGACTATATTAAAAGAAAATTCCCAAAACCTGTTGACTTAACATAAAAAAGTATTTTCATTTCTCCAAGAATGATCATGTAAAAAAAGTAGAGAGTTTAAAAAGGAAGCGACGTTTTTATTATCACGGATGTTTATATTGCAGCCAAAGACAAATCCGTGGGGACATTGTCATTGGTAGCCAAGGCCCAAGAATTGCTTCGATGTCTTAACAAATTTTGATCAATTATAACTGGTATAATTCTAATTTTTAATATAGTCTTTCTGTAAATCTAATATGCGTTGTATTCTATGCGGTACCAGCATTGGTATAGCTCTGTTTGAATAAAGTTTCGTTTGTTAAAGGTGACGACAGTCGTCCTTGATTGAAATCACGAATGTGAACCTCAGACTGCTCAGTGTGCATTTGATTTGCCGGATCAAATTGAAGAACTGCCTCGTTCTTTAAGAACTCCTACTTATTTTTGCTCATGAATGATCTAGTTCATGAATTAAAAGTGTCTTTAGTAAATAAAATAGGGTTTTTCAAAGAACGAGGCAGTTTTTAGAGAACTAATTTATGAGGGTCGTATACTTCAATTGATCCGATTTGCTAAAATCATCTTTGGTCTAAAAGGGAAAGGGGCTGTCGTCGTCTGTTAGGGGTATATTGTAGCTACGCGTTTGACATCCAATATAAACTCTCTATATTTGAAACCACAGTTTGTAGTGGAACACGGCACGTCCTCACTCCTCAGCCTGGCAAATATCGTACCGTTTGACGTCAATGCTGTCAATGTAGGACTTTCTATATCAATGAAATACTGCACGTCGACCTTCGAGGCAAACATTGATATCGTACGTGTGACGTCAATGCGGTCAATATACCGGCTCATGAAACACTGCACGTCCTCCGAGATATACTCTGAGTTGTCACGAAAATATTAATGGCAATAAAAAAGTATGATTCCTTCATTTGAAAATTGAAAGATTGTCGAGATTGTTTAGGGAGCATTCATTTTTTAGCTGGGGGGGTGGGCCGGAGGAATTTGGGGGTGGGTCAGCCAATTTTGACATGCTTCAAAGGGGTGGGTCTTTTATAGTTTTGGTATAAATGGAGGGGGGTCATAAAAATAATCAGTGAAAAAATCACCAATATGATTTTATTGAATTTGGAAATATTTGGATCAAGAATGGTAAAAAGGTCCAGAATCTATCAACTATCTCGTCATCTATAACAATGAAGCAAAATTCATTCGACGCTCTGTTCACACAGTCCATAGGAAAACATTTCCATGACGTTCATCAATTGACTTCGTTTTTATCCGTTTTTGTGTGAAAACATGAATGAAAGAAAACGCAGGACCGTAGCATGATTTCAAAATCATGCATGATTTCAAGGTCTGCATGACTTAAAAATCATGCAGACGTTGATCAATTTTAAGCTTTATTAATTTTAAGCGGCTACATTATCCATGACAAACTGCAAAGAATGAAGATAGTACCCACAGTTTCCTGCAACTTATCCTAGTTATCCAATATATAGTAAATTAAATACGCCTTCGCCCATTTAGTACTACCAAATTGTCAATTTCGACATACTAAAACACTGTTTTCTGACCATCAGAATTCTGTCAAATCTTCCACCAAAGGCCAGGAAATGGCATTTCAGAGACTCTAGATTTGAAAATTTCCTCGGGCCTTCGGCCCTCGCTTTCAGCCCCCCAATCAAAAAGAGCTTCCTACGGCCCTGAAACGCTATGGAAACGACACCGTGTGGATTAATAGTTAGGATGAGGGGTCAAAAAATTTTCAGTAAAAAAAATAGGGGGTCATAATTTTTTATCAACTTTTGTCTTGGGGGTTCCAAGTTTTCGCATGGAATTAGACATCAGTTCCTCCGGCCCACCCCCCCAGCTAAAAAATGAATTCTCCCTTACAAAGTCATTTTACTGACCAATACTCAATAGACAAAAATTGGCATGTGTGATCTAAAAATGTGAATTGGGTATAAAATAACGTTAATTAATCAAATTTATCTATTTTCCCAAACTATCCTAATTTTTGAGATATTTCAAATCAAAACATTCCGCCATCTTGTTTTATAATTATAATTAATTAAATAACATCACGACCAGCGTAGACGTTTTAAAACTAAAATATATCAGGTGGAAAGCTTATACATAGCTTGGGCTTTAATTTAGAATATACACTATAGTAAAGTATAGGATTTAGCATTGAAATGACACGATAATTACTCAAGATACAAAATAATTTTAACCTTGGTTGTGACGTCACGCATATATCTGACGATGCATTTATCCAACATGGCGGAATGCACTATCAATTTTGATATATTTTATAACAAGAACGATAAAGAAAATCCGTAATAAGGTTTTGAAATATAGTGAAACTCTTTTCCAAATATAGGAAAAACTTTTTTTTTCTATTTTCCCCTTAAATTGGATAAAACAATCTACAATCCTAATTGCTCTATATATGGTAAATGTCTGCCCTGAATTGATAGGGATACAACCATTGCCTTATAAGTAAACGGGAAGGCTGACTCAGGGAAGGGGATTGAAGCCAGTGCATTTTAGTTTTTCTGAGTTATGAGCAGAAATACTCAACAGTGAACGTTGTGCTGTGTATGAAACTGAAGCTATTGAAAAACGCTATTTGGTGTAGAAATTTCAAGACTTTAGCTAAAAGGGAAATATTTAAAAACTACAAAAATAATTGTCGATATTTTGCCATTTTTTGGCCGAATGGCAGTTGTTTTTGTATTTTTAAAACATTTTTCTTTTCGCTGAAGTCTTGAGATTTCCACACCGAATAGCAATTCAGTCAATAGCTTCAGTTTGATATACAGCCCAACGTTTCGGATCAAGTATTTCTGCTCGTAACTCAGAAAAACTATTTTGGCTTCAGCAAATCATAGGCCTTCATCATAGCAGCTCGAAACGTCGAAAGTTCTCCAGGTATTTCTCAGATAGTTCCAGAGCATTTTTTAACTATATAACTACTGGGGCATTTACTCCAGTAGGCCCTTTGCTTGCCCCAGTAGTGAAGCATGTTTTCATATGAGCTGGGCCCTTTTGATCATTAGTAAAAAGTTAACCTTGTTGAAAAAGCTACATCTGCCGGCTTTCTCATATCCCCTCACATTCTCTACATTAATTCCCTCTTATAAAAGTCAGCACAGGCAGGGTCGGCGCTAAAAGTGGGTTGTCGGTGTGGAACACCCCCAATCGTCAGGTAGTCGGCAAAATATCTAATCTCAGTTGGATGAAAAGAAATACTAGTTAGCGTTTGAAATTAGTAGGCAATATTTCACTTACACCCACCCACCCCTATTCTGAATAGCGTTGCCCCTGACTAGCACAGAGTGATTTTTAAGTGTACCCGTATAAACTGTGTGGAGAAAAGGCCCTCATCGAGACTAAGCCCCAGTAGCTGTAATTTCTTAAAAAAATGCCCTGGATAGATCTACTATCTATCAATCCGTAGTTAGTTTCATATTATGTGCACCACCTATAGACCTTCAAAATATCTGCCTTGCTCTGTAGTGAATTTCTGCCAAACTCGGTATTTGGACGCGGCAGAAAGGTAGACGAATTAGAATCTCATAATTTACAACCGTGTGAATATGATTAGAATTCTGAAACATTGATGAGACTGACCCCGATGGCGCCATATTATTTACAATATATTGATCATATTGATTGAAATACGAAACCGTCGGGTGTCGTTAATTGTCGAAAACATCTCGGTCTAAACTTCAAATGATCCGACCTATTTGGAAATATTGATAAGAGCGGGATTTTCTTTTCTTTATCAAAATTGGACCTTCAGACACAGTCGAGCGACATGGCATGTATCATATCATATAAGCGGTACGTTTTAATGGCAGGCAACATATGCCAACTAATATTCTTTGCCTTTATTGGCAGCGGTAAAAATTATGACCGGCATAATATTTTGCCCTCCTCGAAACCGACGATCGATTTTCACAAAGAAGATTTTTAATTTGACAACAAAAATTTTAACATCAACAAAAGACACGCCTCATGTTGCTTGGCAACAGAATGTTTCTTACACATTCAAAAATTTAAAGTTTGTTAGTTCACTGCAACCAGATATATCAATCATGTTTCGCTCGCTACTCTGGTTTAAATAAATGATTACAAAGCCCAGTCGAATTGTAATCAAGACCCAACGTTGGGTCTTGATTACAATTACGAAACGTTGGGTCTTGATTACAATTCGACTGGGCTTTGTAATCATTTATTTAAACCAGAGTAGCGAGCGAAACATGACATTCAAAAATATTACACTGGTTTCACCAATCTTACAATGCATTTTATAAATCATCTATATATATGATAAATTGTTCATTTAGCTATCAAAATCTACATATACATTATGGCCATTAGAGACATAACATTCAAATTTAATTATAGTTATAAATCTTATCCTTAATTGATTTGGATCTATATAATATTGCATTTAGTATTTGTATATATCATTTGAGTTTAGAAAGAAAGAAAGCTAAATAAATAAATAAATAAATAAATAATTTCTTAGCCTTCAAAAGTAAAGGGTACAGGGCCCACTAGCCTACAGATTTTATAATTGGATTCCTTGATCGCCTATATTTGCATATACTGCATGCTACAACGAAACATTCGAACAATCTTTAGAACATTATATCTCAAAAACAAGTTCTTTCACTTGAAAGTACAAAGCGGTTTGAATTTTTCAACTCAATGTCAATGAGCTACTGCATACGCCTATAATTATCTTACACTCGTACACCTACGTGTACCGCATAAATCTGCAATTTGAACGCATCCAGAAGCCCATATACAGAATTCAGCACATAACAGCATGTTTTAAAATTTTATGTCTAAAAAAAAACACATTCCTAGCCTTAGAAGTAAATGGCGTTTCAGCTTAATTGCCTCTGCAGTTTTACGTCATTCGCAGGGGCAAACACATAATTAAAGATAAGTGTTAGAACTTCCATGTTTCTAGGTGCCCTCAAATGTACATTTTTGTAGAAGTAGGTGCAGTTTTAATTTTAAATAATTCATAGGCGTATTTAAGAACAGTGAGACAAAATCAAACGAAACGGCTTTTCAGTGTACTTCTAAGGCAAATAATTTGTTATTTCAAAGAACATACTGGGCTCTATTTAAACATAATATGCTGGGCTCTTACTTTCTAATATTACAACAACATATATACACTAGTCGTACGAAATTATAAAGACTACCTATATAAACACGTTTATTTAAAACCTCCCTGTATGTGCGTGCGTGCATGTTTGTCGTATGTGTTGTCTGTTAACACCATAAATCAACAAATATCAACTTATTAATACGAAAATTTGCAGGGCTAATGGCAATAGGCTAAGCCTAAGGACAAACCGGTGAAATTTTGGTTCGATTTGGGCGACAACTAAATGAGAAATTGGCACTAAGTTGTTGTATCTCATGGGCAGGGCAGAGTAAACTGAGTGGCCCATTCAGAATAATTTAGCCCATTCAGTACAATTTATGCATGCTATTCGACTCAATTCGCTAGCTTTTTTTCTACAGTTCCAATCATAGATATCTTGTGCAGTAAGGGTATTCTTAATTGTATTGCATGCTCTACCGTTTCACCGCCAGGCATCGTGTTTGGTTTTACGTCATCGGTTGTTACCCTATAATTATTTTAAAGTACCAGTACTTACGTACTTTATGAAGCTATGAAATCAAAGAAGTGCTTTGTTTTCATATTACATGCAAATATTGCTTTACCAAACATGTTCCTCTCTCTCTCTTTCTCTGCGCACGTTTTAAGTAATTAAATGAATATATACTCAGGGCCGCGGTAATTCCCAGCTATAAGCGTCACTTTTCATGCCGAAAGTTTGTCACAAAACGAATACGAAGACAACAATCAGTTTCGTGTGTGATTTAATGTGTATGTGTTGAGGTAATTTGTACTTGTTTAAAATTTAGGAAGATTTAAAATTTTCCGCGCGCATACGTCGTAAAAATGCGGCTCTATAATTAAGCAAATTAGATTTGACCAGCTTTGCCTCTCTAGTATAGCGGTGTTTATCGGAGTGGATGTAAATAGGCTAAAAACTCTAGTAAATAAAATGTCTTTATGCTTTTATTCTAAAAAACATCTGGAAAAAATAATAGTGCATAATTGTTCTAATTCAGTTCTTCTTCCCAATTCCTGCTTTTTACGATTGTGCTGTCGTGTGAGACCAGCTCGAGCTATAAATATCTTGGTAAAAAGAAGTAAACACATTCTTGTCATGACACGCTGGGCCCATTGACGTCATTACACTAAACCTGTACGGTATCTCACACTGAGCCGTTCAAAAGGGCACGCACCGGGAGATACTTTGCTGGCGATTATAATAAGATTGTTACTTAGTTACATATTTAGACAATTTAACCCGTGGTTGTTTGTGCAGCGAAAAACCAGATATTTCTGGAGAATAGTCTTGGTAGTTGGATGTTTATTGGGGGCTGAGGTTTCACACGGGATTGTTTGAATTTGGAGAACAAATTAAGCTTCCATTCCATTTTTAACATTTCTCAAAATTTGATGTGAAAAAAAAGATGATTAATGCATGCGACTTTCACCAAGGCTTTCACCTCTGTGACCGAAGTTTCAAATTCTCCTTTCAAGATTTTCCGCAGCAGCGGGGGGAATGTTTCCAGCCGACTTTGTCAAAACATCGCTTGCTTTCTCCGGCTGTCGGGAACATACAGTGATACAGGACCAATGAAACTTGACAATTTTTAACTGTTGTAGCTATGCAGTAAGAAATGAATATTTAAATTATTACAGTGTTGTCCATAATACGATTGTTACTTAGAAACCTACTTAGGCAATTGTACACATGAAGAAAAAAACAGAGATTTCTGGATATAGTTTTTGGACCCTTTTTGCAGTTGCAAGGTTGCATTCCATCGTATAAAGTCTACAAATTCCACACCCCGGCGATACACCGACATTTGCCATTGATCACGCTATTATTTCAAATTGAGGTTTTAATTTTAGCAACAATAAAGACCTATGTAAAAATAGACAATCTTGTGTTCTTTTACAACTGTATAAACTACATATTTTCGAAGATATGCTTTAAATTACATCAGGACAATAGTGAACTTTGGCCCCAGTTAAACAAGGATGACAGTTGATGAGATTGGTGGTCACGAATTGTTAGGGGAACATTTCAAGCTGTGGATTAAGAAAACAATAGAGGTCATTGTTGAAACACTGTTTCAACTATACATTATACAAGATAGTTTTGGGAAAGCATTAAGAACACCTATTAAACAAAGATCGCGTGACTGCAAACTCTTGTGACTCTCAAATCCTTGTTTGATCCGCATCCTTTTGGCTAAAACTAAGGTTCTTTTTGAGTGTCGAACAGTGGACAGCACATGGAATATTAATGCAGTCTGGGAGCGAGAGGCACTTATTACAAGAGCTGAGCTTTCGCTTCTTAAAAGATTGTTTCAATTTGGGGGATCAGTAATAACTCCTTCACATTTTTAACATTTCTCAAAGTTTGATTTAAAAAAAAATCATTTTCATTCCGATACATTCAAAAAATTCAAAGTAAATTTTAATCGGTTGAATTTAAAAATATATTTCTGAAATTAGTGATGTTTAACATCATCGAGCTGTTATATTAAAGCTCAGAATTTCAGCTCATAGATTACCTGTTGCATAAATAGCAATGTTCCATACGATAAAAGAATTTGTCAATATTGCGGGGTCACTGACACTGCGATTTCAATGAGGTCGGAAACGAACGGTACTATTTAATACGGTGCAACAAGGTTTTATACTGATCTCAGAGCAGATTTCATCTATATAAGCTTAACCAAATAAATCACTCTTTCGTTCTTTTAATAATCGTGACTTGTTTATGTATGGTATTGCAATGAAAGACAAATCCGTGGAAACATTAGTCGCGTTGCTTCGATGCCCTAACAAAATTTGATCAATCATAACTGGTATAATCTAGTCTCTCTTAAAGACAAGACATCTTGAGAATACAATATATGACTCAAAACAAGCAGGTTGAGACTGTAAATTTTCGACTTTATTTCAAACAGAGTAATATCTTCAGACAGAAGATGACTGAAGTTGAAGAAGAAGATGACTGAAGATGACTTTGAAATAAAGAAAGATGATGACTGAAGACAGAATCAACTGAAGATGACTGAAGACTTTGATGACTGAAGAGTCAAGTCGACTGAAGAGTGACTTTGAAATAAAGTCGAAAATTTACAGTCTCAACCTGCGTCTAGTTTTGAATCATATATTGTACTCTCAAGATGTCTTGTCCAGTCCTAGCCCTTCTGAATAAAGTTCGTTGTAAATAATTCAATCTGTTTCCAACTGTGAATCTGTGATGACAATTGTCAGTGTATCTAAGTGCCAATTAGTGGCAGCGTGCTTTCGAAAGGGCTTTTGATTTGGAAGATATAACGCGCGAGGAATTTAAAGGACCGTTTTTTTAGAGTAAGAGGATAAGGAAATTCAATTCAGACAGCGCCGTAACGAAGATTTGTAGGGATCAAATTACATCCTGATTTTTTTACCCAAAAACAGTGTTTGAAATTTAGTGTGTTATTTTTTATTAGTACATTGAAGTAGGTGTTTCGTCCGAAAGACTATATTAGGATATTGGGGCTAAATCTACTAGGAGGATTTGGGATAATGCTCCCCAAGAGAATTTTGACCATATGGACCCACAGAATGCCCGGTAATGCAACTAAAATTTTGCATCCTTAGCTTACGTTGACTTTTAACTTCCACGTTTGTCAGTCAATGCTCTTATAATTCACCTGAAAATAGTTTAGAACTAATAGAGCTATCCAGGATCTGATGAAGTTAGTTTAGTTTAGGTTTCCTCCTGTAGGAAAACTGGATCAATAAATCAATAAGAGATGATACTTACTGGATCTCTGGGAGAACAGTTTATAACTGATAAAGTTAATGCTATTCAGTATAAATAAAGTTAGTTTAGGTTTCCTCCTGTAGTAACACTGGATCAATAAGACGGATGACTCTTACTGGAACTCTAGGAAGGACAGTTTAGAACTGATAGAGCTATCCAGTATAAATAAAGTTAGTTTAGTTTAGTCACCTCTAACCTTGCCTGAAATACTGAAATATACAAACGGAACAAATACTGAACAAATACCAGGGAGTTACCCCCCCCCCCCCGCATCCCTTCGCTACGGCCGTCCTTATAATCTTCTAGCGAAATTACATTACCCCTGACGAAGGCATTCTTTTTATAACTTCCAAATATATAAAAAAAACCTTATAGAGAAGTTCTTCCAATCTGACTCTGTGAAACACTGCAGGTTTTCTGCCCATGCAGTGGGAGTAACTATTTAGTAATTTTTTTACTGTTGATTATAATAAGATTGTTACTTAGTGACCTATTTAGACAATCTAATTAACCCGAGGTTGTTTGTGCAACGAAAAACCAGATATTTCTGGAAGAGCTTTCTGCGACTCAGCACGAGACCCGCATAGAGGCATTGAAGAGCGGTATTTCAAAAATATTTCAAAAAATATATTTCCAACCGTGATCAGTATACTTTTCCACTGACCAAGGCTTCGGATTACTGTTTTTTAGCCATAGTGCATGGGTTTAAATATACCAAGATTCACCACAGCTTTCTTTCCCGGGACCGTTGTTGGGAATATAGGCCGAAACAAAAACAGTTTTGAACTGATGTAGCTATATGCAGTATAAATAAACATTTAAATTATTACTGTTGACTATAATAAGATTGTTACCTATAGTTACATATTTAGATAATCTATTCTTACTCCCACGAAAAACAGAGATTTCTGGAAGATAGTGGAGAGAGAGCTTTCGCTTTTTACAAGAATGTTGCAATTTGGAGCACAACATTGCACTTTGGACATTTCTCAAAATTTGATGCGATTCAATGTAAATAGCAAAAACCCTGGCTTGCGAGGTTGTGTAAATATAGTTCAATTGATCTATTTCCACTAAACTGTCTTAATTGACAGATGTGTTGTGAGTGTGCCTTTGGTGTAGCTATCCAGTATCAATAAACATATAAATTATTATAGTTACATATTTAGACAATCTATTCTTACCCCCACGAAAAACAGAGATTTCTGGAAGATAGTCTTGGCGATTGCAAGAACTTGGGGTTGGGATAAAACGCGGATACGGACGGACGGACTTACAAAAGTATCGATACTTTCGATACTCGCAAAAAGTATCGGTAATTCGATACCATGTTTTAATTGTGTTATTTCCAATTTCTCTGTGCACCCTAAAAGCTTGCACGGAATGGGGAGGTCGTAGCAACCGGGTGTGGGAACTACATGTTAACATTAATCGTCTTGTTTTAAAAGTTCTTTTAATATATAGACAAAATTGAGTATCGGTATCGATTTTGGCATCGGTATCGACCAAAATTCATGGTAACGGACTGGTATCGTATCGAAACCAAAAAAAGTTGGTATGGCTATCACTATGGCGAATGCTTCTGAAAGCGCGGTGTATAATCGCGTGCAATTAATGGATCCGGAGAATTGAGGAGAAATATTTTAACGAGAGGTGCAGTTACGAAATTTTTAACGGTTTGATTCCAGAGCAGATCGACTCACAAGTTCGGAGAAAGGACTTTAAGTTACATTAAGTTGTTTTTATTTAAGTTAAATTAAGTTGTTCCAATCATTATATAAAAACCAAGGGTGGGTTGACTACAAATTTTTTGTAGTTCGCTATAACTACAGCTACTTCAAAAATATGTAGTCAGCTACAACTACTGCTACTTTTGAACAAAAGTAGTTCGCTACTGACTACAGCTACTGCTTAAAAAATGTAGCGAACTATTTCGCTACTCAATATTTTTTAATTTTACTGTATATGGAATATCTACTATAGCTCAGGCTGTAATGTAACCTATAACAAAATGAAAATAACGAGGTGAAAACGTTACTTCTTAAAACGTACTCAAGAAAACGTTCACTTTGTTACATGCTCACTTCTCAAATATAGTACTCAAGTACAGTAACGAAGTAAATTTACTTCGTTACTTGACACTATTGCGATGGGGCATCCGTATATGGAACTCACTTATACCACAAGAAATTTTTGGAAAGCAAATCTCTCTTTTGTTTTAAAAATGAAAATTGCTACTCATATCTTTAATGCATCAATAAAATAACGTACTGTTGTGAATAGACCAATATAGACAATGTAGCTTATTGTATGCCTAGAATGAAACAAAGACATAGTCGAGCATTTGAACAGAGTCTACCACGCTGGATATTGAATCCACCTTTTCCGGTTGACCTACAGGTAAGTAGCACGTGCTCTAGCCTGTGAGGCAAACGGTCATCCCAACTACACGTGCGCTGGAAACGCTTTTAACTGCTGTTATCTCGCAAAGATTTTAACGACAGTCGAACACATTATATTACCAGGCGGAAATCTTACTAGTTTAAAAATGAGTAAAAGGGACCAGAATATAATTTTTATACCATACATATTTTATGAAATGATTCTATTTAGCTGACGTTGCGTTGTATACAGTACAACATTTTCGGTCGCTTTGAAGTGAAATTTACATGATTTACTATATATATTTACAATAGATATATTTATAACATTTAAAATTTGAAAAAGAACGGAAAACAACTTATCATGCAGTACCTGCTGTTTATTTAAAACCATTCTTCTGTCAATATTATAGTACAGCAAACCATGTCGATTTCAATTCAAAGCTCTGAAGATTTTGTACTGTATACAATGAAACATTATAGCTAATACAATCTCATAAAATATGTATGGTATAGAAATCATTTAGCCTACTGTGTTCTTTTATTAATTTTTAAACTAACATATGGACACATCGTTAAACGCATTCAACAACGGAAGTAGCATTAATAACCCTGTATAGTCTATTACAGACCTTGCTTTCAGAAATGCAGACACGCCGCCGACTTAAAAAAAAATATAGCTTGCGAATACGAGTACCATTGGCACCGCATTGTGCACTATGTCTGGCTATGCGTGGCAACGTGCTTAAAGACTAAGTGACCAAATAAAAAATACCGGTTTCTCAGAACTTTTTTAAAAGTAAATGGGGCATGAGGTTTTCATTTTAATCAACAACGGAAGTAGCATTAATAAACCCAGTATTGATTTTGCTTTCAGAAATTTAAACACGCCACCGACTTAAAAAATATATAGCTTGCGAATACGGGTATCATAAAGTAGTGACCACATATAGCGCCATTGTCACATTGTTCACCATTGTCTGATTTTGCGTGACAACGTGCTTAATGGCTAATTGGCCAAATAAAAAAATATGCTGGTTTCACATAAACTTTTTTAAAAGTAAATGGGGCATGACGTTTTCATTTTTTAAGCACGTGTTTCAAGCAACATTTTGTGTGAGTACTAGGTTAAGTAGATGAAATACAAAACAACTCGAGGGTTAGGTAATAAAAATGTATTGTAATTTTCAAAGCATGACTCACTCAAATATTGAAGACTAAAGAGCAATGTCAACAGTCATATATCAATACAACTGTAAATCAATCAATCACAGTGACTATTTTGATCATTTTCCGATTTGTCAGGAGGCAAATGGTGTCTCCAAAGAAAGTACATGCCCAGCTGCCTCGTCCCTCGTCGCTTCAGTTGGGAATGGAGATCAGTGGAAAAACAATGGGAGCGCGGGGCTTAATGGGAATGCGATAGAGACTGTGGAAGAGTCAGCATGCGCAGACGGTAAGGGACTGGTCATAATTTAGCAGGAGGGGTGGGGAGGTGGAAACAGTGGGGGGGGGTCACATATTTTTTAGCCAGGAAAAAGGGGGGTTCATAAAATATTAGACAGTTCGCGAAGGCGGGGAGGGGGTCTGCTGTTTTAGTTCAATTAATTGTTTTATACATGCCTTCTCACATTTTGTTTGAGTTGCATTGAAAAAAATTGATTCTTTAATTTAAACTTAGAATGAAAAGTTTGAAAAAACTAAAGTTTTATATATGACTATGTATTGGTATAATATAAATTTTAGTATTTGATTTAAAGCGCAACTA
>CACRXK020002083.1:0-46419 GCA_902702795.2 Paramuricea clavata
AAAAAATTACTGAAAATCAGTAAATTATTTATGCAAATTACGTTCATAAAATAAACACGTGTATTAGTTGTATTTATAAATAAAACTTTTTAATACTGAAATTATACTAAAACAATTAGTCGATCACCTCAGGTTCGGTGATCACAAGCCTATATTTACTTCGCCTTCGGCTCAGTAATATAGGCTGGTAATCCGACTTCGCCTTCGGCGACTAATTGTTAAATAGCTTGTTTTGAAACCAGAATACTTATCATGAGATGAGATAAGATTGTAAAAGTCTGTCAAAATTTCTGCTAATGTCATTTTTATTAGTCAATTTACTCGTTTCTGATTGCATGGGTAAACCGTGCGGACTAAATATTGATCGCACAGCTCAGTGCACCGTTTTATGTACTAGTTAAAACATGAGCAGCCCATCTTTATCTGATATACAAACTCGAGCCGAAGGTGAGAGTTTGTATATCAGATAAAGATCGGATGCGATGTTTTAACGTGCTTAAAAAACGACCCATCTTATGAGTTTATTGGCGAAGTAATTTTAAAAATAAACATTGTCTAAGCCGAGAAAATCAATGCTGAAGTTTATGTAAATCAGCACAAATCTTTATCCGATTTACCAACTTATAGATTAAACATTCATTTCTTGGAACGAGATTAATTTCAAGATTAATTGGAACGAGTACGAGCCCGCGTGCCTTAAAGATGAGCCTCATTTGCAATGAGCTCTTTAAGTATGTTAATTTAAATTAAATAATGAAGAAAAAGAAGAAATGAAGAGTTACATGTGTCGGAATTGAAAATTAATGTCAGTGACTACTCTAAACATCGGCAATTATATGCGCGTATGGCTGCATGCATGTGTTGCCTGGATACAGTGATACGATGCATGTTACTTGCAATTGATATTAAATAGGAAATTACAAGTTGAAATGTTGTGTAGCTGATGAAAATTATCGAGTGTAAATTTAAATACATTTATTAGATCTAACCAGGAACAGCTGCGAAAAATCTTGATATTTACCGATATAACATGACATGGATGTAATGTATAAGTACCCAAGTCTATATATGCATGAACTTGCTGTTAGAGCTCGACAATTGCATGGACTCAGCTGTAGCGCAGTTGGTTAGAGCGCTGCACCGCGCGCAATCGCAGGGCCGCATTTGAAAATCTGCCAGGGACCTACGTACAGTTGCATTTGTCGCAGCTGCCATTTGCTGCGTCCCGATATAGGCCGTCGTCTAGTGTCCCAAAAGATGGCTAGGAAACGATTTTCCGGTTGCACACCTCTTTAAACTAAAAGAAAATTACATATTCTTATAGATTAAGTGACGCTGAATCCAAATCTAAAAAGTTCTTTCCGGTTCACCCTGCAGTTTTTTTGTAAATTGCGATCAAAATCTTAAAATTTACGAGTTTCGCAATAGCATTTTTACTATATGCCATACGTCAAAATGCGTACTCTCGGAACCAGTCACTCGCGCGCCATAGTGAAAATTATACAGGATAGGTCACTTCCGCCTCCTCTTGAGATATGTGAAATCAGATTTGAGGTAAACAATGAGCAACACGATTTTCAAGTTTCATATATTATTGCGACAAAGCGTATTTTCTGGCTTTGTACGAAGATATTTAGCACCACAAGGCATTCTTTCATGATTATGAACTTGTGTGCACACTATATCATCTTTATGGCGTGTAATAAAGGACGAAACAAACTTCAATTATACATTTTGAAGACAGAGTAATGGACATAAATTTGTAGTAATTGATATATTTGTATGGTAAGCCAAAAACTATCAAATACTTAATAGTAAATATATAAAATACATATTTAAACAATACTATAATTAATACCAATATAGTAATTAATAGCACATTAGGTTTCATCATCATCACAATACACTGCCTTCATCTATAAAGTTATTGTCAATTAGATCTATCTCACAATTGGCCAATTGCTGCATTTGCAAAGTTTAGTGCACTTTAAAATTGCTTTAAAAATTAAAATGAGCATTTTGTTTGACAACCTTTTTGCATTTGTAGCTAACAAATTACTGACCAACTTGGCCTATACCATCTCGGCCCAATAGTTAACTACTGTTTGACATATTAGGGAACTAAGGAAGCTTATTAATATTTTACAAAAGGCAGCACCAAACCGATACAGCCATTTGCAGTTGCATTGGGTATACAGATGAGTTTGATTGCAATTGGCTCTGAACAATTTCTAAATCAATATCGCAAGAGAACATCCAGTTCAAATCTCTCTCAAACTTTGCAAAGATAGAACGTAGTCATGGTTTCTAACTTGTTTAATGGTTAGATTAGTCAGTTTAGGAGCAGGACGAGTTAACTTTGTCCTTGAATGGTGGGCCGAGTTGGTTAGTGGGCCGAGTGACTGTAAAGCATTCTAAGATGCTGTGTGGAGCAGGGCCTCGTGTCCCCCATGGGCATTACTGATCGATGTGGTATTTTCCTGGCCATAAAGATATCACTCCAGGAGGGTGGTGACACTCTCGGGAAGGTGTAAATTATCTCTAAGTGCCTTGAATGCATATTTGAAGAATTTGTGGTGCTTAAGTGCTTAATCTTGCTACATACTTTAAGTGCTGTTGTCTTGCCTTTACTGCAATGTTGAGATATTCCAACTAAATGTTCAATATGACAGAAGAGGTTTGTGACATGCCTTTTCTAAGGGCCAGAAGAGCAATTATGTGTTAGGTGGCAGTTATGTGACCTTATACATACAGTAACTGCTGCTGTATGTAGTGGAAACTTATAATTTTAGCCTGCGAACAGGCTCACTGGGAGAAAGGTGAGCCTGCACGGAACCATGCGTTTTATTCAATCATCCCCTTTTCGCATCTACGAAACGCGAACCAATCAGCGTCGACTGCGATAAATAAACTGTCAACTGTCAAATTGACGCAAGGCGTGTACATAATGTATATATGAACAATAATACAAAGCATTAGCGGGCCGCACAAAATATTACTCGGTAAAATATAGAATTCTTCAAATATTAAATAGATATCAATACACATACAAATATATAAAGCCGAATAAAATACTACCATTGGCATTGAATCAATATACAGTAATACTTGTACTATGTGCGACTGAAAGAACAAAATTGTTCTGAATATTTGAAGCTATTACTAAAATACGGTCAGATAGATTGGGATTTGGAATACCGAATACGTCTAAAATTTTACTAACTGTGGTCTTAATAAATAATAAATGAGCATGTATTTATTAATTTCTTCGAAATCACGAGTGTGCCAATAGTGGAAGCATAGTGGTAAAAGCCGTATCGACGACGAAATTGTCAGCAGTTTAAACAGTAAATAGTACACAGCGTTTAATGTACGATATATATTTATATCTAAATGACATGCCAGCGAGGATCAACAATATAATTATTCGTACACATTTGGGTATCTTTTGTATACCTTTGCTTGCTGACTTGCTCACTAATGAGAATAATCCGTGAAGCCACGACGACCTCAAAATGTACTATACTTAGACTACTTAGTCTGATGTCAATCCGAAGACGAAGTTCAGAATACTGTTATAGTTTCGTATATTGGATTTAAGCGATAGATTCAAGTCATTTATGATAGACTTTTTGCTGTGATGCTTTGCTATTGCTTTTGGTTTCCATTTCTAGTTTTATTTGTTCGATAGTCTTATAATATATAATATTAAAATGAATAAAGTATTGACAAATTCTTCAAAATGCTGTTGTTGACATTTGCTATTTTTAGTAATTTTGTCAACGAGTGTAAGCCAATCAGAAGCCTGCGTTTCTATACGAACGCCACTACCAAGAAAACCTATAGTTCCGTGCAGGCCCTCTATTCTTCGCGCGCCCGTAACCCAGGGCCTGTTCGCAGGCTATTATAATTTAAGTAGGTAAACCCATCTAATTTATGACAAAATGTTATTAAGATTCCAGATGTTTGTTGAAGAGGAGTAACTCTTCCTAAAATGTGACAGGTATAGCTTCACCTATCAGCAGTGAGAGCAATGAGTCTTTGGTACATAAATTATGCTCGCTATACTGTATGTCTGCATACTGGCTGGAAATTATTTGTTTGCATTAGACACGCCCCGGTGAGGAAATTATATATACAGTATGATTCTTCAAATATTGAAATATTGGGATGATATCTACTCGAAACCTTATTCAGTCAGATGAATATTTAACATTGAAAGTTTTTTGCAAATAATCAAATACTGACAGTATATCAACACTTGGATATTGTAACTGTGTGACACTAACAAGTTGTCAAAATTTCAAGGGTTGGATCCTAAGGCGCTACCACTGGGGCACTCTAAGAGGGATTCATCCTCCCCTAGTCTAACTCACAGCCACTCTTTGTGTCAAGGTTTCTCCCCATGAGTGGTGGCTCATTCGAGCACAACATTCCTTTCCTGAAACCAACCGATCACAGTAATGCTTCTAAATTTTGGAAACATGACCTTGAGACAAGATATTTATGAATTATTAAACATTAAGATATCTAAAGAAAGACAAAGGGAACGGAATGCTGTGCTTGAGTGATCTCGAAGCCGCTCGTGAGGAGAAACTCAAAACAAACAATGGCTCTGAAGGAAACTAATGCTCCCCAGAATATTTTAAAGATAAGGTGCCTCAGATTGGCTAAAAATACACTTGCCATACAACATTTGTAACATCATTCTATAATCTATACATTTATACACGATCAAACTATGAAGATGGATGCACTTATAATTGCATTTC
Organism: Paramuricea clavata; assembly: GCA_902702795.2. Classification (NCBI taxonomy): domain Eukaryota; kingdom Metazoa; phylum Cnidaria; class Anthozoa; order Malacalcyonacea; family Plexauridae; genus Paramuricea; species Paramuricea clavata. Next base: position 4,773 of record CACRXK020002083.1, read on the forward strand.
TTAGCTCATTCCTACAGAACAGCTAACATTCTTTCTATTGGTTACAAATTTCCCTCTGAATTTCTCCTTTTATCTAAATGTTTACAATATATACATTTTTTTCTTTCATGGGGAAATATCTGATCCGGACAGCATCTGCTCCGGATAGCTGCAAATGTAAAAAGGGTTCTCAGACAAAAAGATGCTCATGTTTTAAGGGAAATTTGAAGTGCACTGAACTTTGCAAATGCACTAACACTTTATTAGCTGTGCTCACTGGCATAATTTTATACAAAAATTCACACAAGCAATTGTGAGAACAATGAGACAGATCTAATTGACAATAACTTTATAGATGAAGGCAGTGTATTGTGATGATGATGAAACCTAATGTGCTATTAATTACTGTATTGGTATTAATTATAGTATTGTTTAAATATGTATTTTATATATTTACTATTAAGTATTTGATAGTTTTTGGCTTACCATACAAATATATCAATTACTACAAATTTATGTCCATTACTCTGTCTTCAAAATGTATAATTGAAGTTTGTTTCGTCCTTTATTACACGCCATAAAGATGATATAGTGTGCACACAAGTTCATAATCATGAAAGAATGCCTTGTGGTGCTAAATATCTTCGTACAAAGCCAGAAAATACGCTTTGTCGCAATAATAAATGAAACTCTAAAGGGTAATGGCAATAAAAAATTTTATTGCTTTATCTGAAAGAGCAGGAAAAAATAAGCCGATTGGCCGTTTACTGCTCTATTCTATCTCATCTGGTTCCAAAGTTATACGCAAAAATGTGCAAAATATAAATTGCTGATTCAGCACAACGTGTGACGTCATTGGTTGGGTAAGTATGTTTAATGAATACTAAACTGAAGCATAGCTCAGTTATTATGGGACCAAATCAAATGAAATTTTGCATACTGATTGTACATGATGAGACGCATTGAAAAACACTTCTAATTTTGTTGCCAAGGTAACAATGCCGTTCCCAGGCCCCTTGCGCCAATTTTATAAAACAGCTTTATTCATGGTACTTATAAGAATAAAATAATGTCAGAAGTATGTGTACCATACCTATGCATGCCAAAAGTTTACTTGCATGATAATAATTTGAAAATGATATACACATAGATAAATGCAACTAGTTATTCAAAATCAGTGTAAGGGGCCTGGGAACGACTGCGTTGCCTTGACAACAAAATTAGAAGTATTTTCCCATGCGTCTCATCATGTACTATCTGTATGCAAAATGTCATTTGATTTGAGCCAATAATAACTGAGCTATGCTTCAGTTTACTATTCATTAAACATACTCACCCTACCAATGACGTCACACGTTGTGCTGAATCAGCAATTTATATTTTGCACATTTTTGCGTATAACTTCGGAACCAGATGAGATAGAATAGAACAGTGAACGGCCAATCGGCTTATTTTTTCATGCTCTTTCAGATAAAGCGATAATTTTTTTTATTGCCATTACCCTTTAAAATCGTGGTGTTGCTCATTGTTTACCTCAAATCTGATTTCACATATCTCAAGAGGAGGCGGAAGTGACCTATCCTGTATAATTTTCACTATGGCGCGCGAGTGACTGGTTCCAAAAGTACGCATTTTGACGTATGGCATATAGTAAAAATGCTATTGCGAAACTCATAAATTTTAAGATTTTGATCGCAATTTACAAAAAAACTGCAGGGTGAACCCGCAAGAACTTTTTAGATTTGGATTCAGCGTCACTTAATCTATAAGAATATGTAATTTTCTTTTAGTTTAAAGAGGTGTGCAACGAAACTAAACATTTTGGGTCCCCAGACGACGGCCTAATATGGCGATATCGTTCACTTTCATTTCACATGTCCTGGAACTGAAATATTTTTACGAATTACGGGAAATAACACTTTCGAACACGCTGAGTTCAAATCCGAAAAGTTCCCGCTCCGTATTTTATCTTCACTAATTTCACGACAAATTTTTTCATTGTTCACTGAACGACACGGATCGATGACGACAAACAATTATGTCACTCAAAAGAACCAATTTATATTAACCAGTCTTCCTTTTAACAAAAGACCGTTTTGCTCGAATCATTTTGAGTTATGTACGTATAGGCCGTAGGATGAGCATCCAAAAGATGCTTAGAAAACGGATTCCGTTGCACCCCTCGTGGAACTACGTAATTTTCACATGAATAAATAGATAAAAACTTACTTTATCAGAATCCGTTGCTCCCCAAGCGAAACAGGTGCACAATTGGGAGAAAAATCCCTCCAAAGTTTGATATTTTCGCGTTTCGAAATATTCGAACCGCCATTGTTTTGATAGCAAATACGCATGCGCAACTCAGCCAAACTCGCACTGCGCACGCGCACAACCAACGCACATGCTTCGAAGTGGAAACACGCTCAGTTTATGCAAATAAACATGGCTGAAGATATTTATAAAACTCGAATATCCTCATGTTTTATGCATTTTGATGGCGTTACGGAGCAACTTTGCACGTACAGTTACACGCCAAAGGCTTAAGAAATTTCTTGAGTGTAGGTCAAAATGGGCCAAACTTAAATGTCAACAAGCTGAAATAGCTAAGAAATCGTACGAGAACATCGATGTCGGATCTGTCAATTCATACATCGAGAAGAACCCTGACACCATTAACTTAGAATGGAACCATCATATGAAATGCTGGAAGAGATTTTGTGATGAAGAGAAGATGCGTAGATAACCGAGAAAAGAAGGAAAAGGAGAAGGAACTAGCTCTAAAACTATAACTTCTATACCGAAGAATCACACGTGACACGTGGAAGTGGAGGCAATAGAACCAAGACGAAAAATTACACGTCAATCAGTCGCAGAAGCTATAAATATAAAGGCCCTGCCTAAAAGAAACGCGCATGTACTCCCAGAGATATGTATTATTTGTGGAAGAGACGCCTCGTGGTTCTCACTAGACAAGGTATGGTCATTTTGATAGGTATAATACTAGCGCAATGTGCACAACATTCTCAGGTTTGGTTTTAAAATATATTGAATTGTGATCAATTACTGTAAGTTTATTTAGGGTAAAGTAGTTTCTATGCTACAAACATCCAACCTTGTTATTAGCAGATATTTAGTTTAATAATTTATTTTGTTTCACACCAGGTAACTAAGAAGAGAAGAAGAACCCCATTCATGTTGGCAAAAACAATTGATGCTGGTCTTCTACGTACAGCTGCCGAGAGAAAGAGTGATCAACAGATACTCGTGCAAATCCAGGGGAAAGACTGTGTAGCTCTGGAAATCCGCTATCACAAAGTTTGCTACTGCAATTATACAATATTTCTCACCAGAGAGACGAAGAAGCAACGAGAGCATCAGTGTACGAGAAGTCTTATGATGTATTCTGTAAGAAAGTAATTGAGATGGAGGTCATCGGAAATAAGCAAATAAAGTATATGAAAGATTTGCTGGAGAAATTTGTTATCATTGCTAAGGACACTGAGAATATGGATGCATCTAAATATAGAGCTTTTAAACTCAAGCAACGACTGACGAAAAGTTATCCCCAACTTGTGTTCTGTGTACCGAAAATGAGAAATGTTAGTGAGATTGTATACGTGGAAAATTTGGATTCTTCTGAATTGGTTGAGGAACATATGTCAATTAAGGGCTTGTTTATATGGAAGCCGGGATGGCCCGCTTATCAAGACAGCCCGGTAAGCGGGATGAATTTCTCTTGTGTTTATATGAGAAACTTTCATCCAGCTTGCCAGGACAATTTTGTTACATTGTATTGTTTTGACAGCTGTTAAAAATAGCTTGCAGCGGTATCTTTGAACTTTCATCCCGGCAACCGGGATAGCCCGCTTGTAAATGTTTATATGGAGAAATTTCCATCCCGGTAAGCAAGATCTAGCCTCTTTCAAACGAGATCTCGGCAACCCGGGCCAGCCTGCTTGTCCATATAAACGCACGATAATTTTTACTATAAAAATAACTACACAGCGAGATCTTGCTTACCAGGCTGTCTCGCTTATCAGGCCAGCCCGGCTTCCATATAAACAGGCCCTAAGTCTGAAAACAATGATGAGGACTTTGATGAAGAGAGCTGTACCATTGATGATGATGATGTAAATTCCAACACAGAAACTGAGGGAAATTCTAAAGTCAATGAGTTACAAATTCTATACAATGCTGTATTGTTCTTCACCAAAAGGTGCAAGAAATACCAAAACTGAATCTTCCTTGGCCACCATTGGCATCTGATTTGACAAGGGATAATATTTCAAATCCGTCTATGAGGACTGGACTAGATTTCAAGTCCACGCAATTTGATCATGTCCGAGACGAAGCAGAGGACTGGATCAAAATGTGAGGACTTGAAATCTAGTCCAGTCCGAATTGGAGGATTTGAAATGACATCTCATACGAATAAGTCACTACTTAATTAATTTTAATCCAGTCCAAGGACTGAATTAATTTTAATCCAGTCCTAGGACACTACAGGATCAATATACTTCATAAGGTATCCAGTATTATCATGTGAGCAAAATAAAGCAATATGGTTGGCTAATTTGCTCATGAATTATTAATGATTTGAGGTGAACAATGATGGTAATGCATGTAGGTATTATCAGTGGAGTAGATCAGTATTATAGTAGTTCCTTGTTATTCTAGATAGTGGCTAAATACCAACTTATGTCACAATATAAATATAATACATGAAATAGTTCAAATACAAGAAGTAGAACTTTACCAGACAAAAGCCAGGACAGCTTATTGCAGAATACATGCAATCTCGTTTTGAGCGTACAATCCCTTGGCCAAGATCCAATAAGTGGGATTTTATTGCTCTGATGAAAATCTGGGTTCAAAGATGAAAATATTTCTTTCAATTATAGATAGCTATAATGAAATTATGGATTTTATATTTCCTCCCAACTTTTTTTTTTATGAATTTCGAGTTTATATAAATATCCCTTAAAGCCCGGGACGAACTGGGAAACACTGTTGTCATATTATTTGTCTTTCCAATCTTTCGGTATGTCATATTGTCTTATCAGCGTCGGCAAACGGATAAAGAGTAAGTATACTATCTAGCAATCACCATTTAGCATATGAGCAAGCAAAATATACAATGTATTTTTAACAATATTTAATGTGGGTGTATTTATATTACAAGGTTTGATCAGTATTCTGTGATTTTATTTTGTTGTTTTTGCGGAGGAAATCGGGGAAACCCCCCAGTGAGCATCTATTTTTATAGTCTGCGCGTGCGCAGTGCGAGTTTGACTGTGTTGCGCATGCGTATTTGCTACCAAAATAATGGCGGTTCGAATATTTCGAAGCGCGAAAATATCAAACTTTGGAGGAATTTTTCTCCCAATTGTGCACCTGTTTCACTTGGGGAGCAACGGATTCTGATAAAGTAAGTTTTTATCTATTTATTCATGTGAAAATTACATAGTTCCACGAGGGGTGCAACGGAATTGCATCTTTTGGATGCTCATCCTACGGCCTAGTAATCTAACTTATGCTTGATATCCGTAAACAATATATCTAGTCTACAACTTTGAGAAGGTACAGCCAACGCTTTCTAAAATCCTCAGTTCTAGCGAAATATCTCTATAAAATCACAAGGACGTTAATGTGATGTCTTTTGGCTGTGCCACTGGCCTGAAAAATAACTATTTTAACGCGATCAAGGTATTTAAAACAAAAGTAATGCGAAGCCAACGTAACGGCAAAGACAACGCTAAAATGAAATATTATCGATTGGTTACTGGTAGAACACTTACGACGGGATCAATGTTAAATAACCTTAAACTATAAGAATAAATGTTCACATCAAAGACAAAGATCAGTCCCAAAGTATAAAATAAGCATGCTCTGTAAAGTTACAACGAAGTGGAGAAATGTGTGCATGAGCTGTTTATTTGATTAATATTCGCTTTTCGCAGTAATCGCACAGTTTAACACCAACTGATGTAATAGTTCAAATGCAATGACAAGTTATCTCTTGAGTTACGTCTCGGATGTTGGATGTTTAAATGCTGACCCTTAGCTTTACCGCATAAGATATCTCTCAGCCCAGAGACATAGCCCAAAGACTTAACGTCCTTGTGATTTTATGGAAATAGAGCCAGAACTGAGGATTTTAGAAAACGTTATCTGCACCTTCTCAAAGTTGTAGACAAGATATGTTGTTTACGTCCAACGCGGCATAAGATTACACATAACTAAAAACGATTGGAGCAAAACGGTCTTTCCTTAAAAGGAAGACTGGTTAATAGAAATTGGTCCTTTTGAGTGACATAATCGTTTGTCGTCATCGATCCGTGTCGTTGAACAATGAAAAAAATTGTCGTGAAATAAGTGAAGATAAAAATAATAGCAGTTTGAGTTTGTGAGAAAACTGTGGGTCTACGGAGCGGTTCAGTTCCAAGACATGGGAAATGAAAATTGTTTTCTCGGCACTTTTCGAGGTCATAGCAAACGGCCTACTGTTCCTTGTTATAGGTGTAACTATATGTAGGTAAATAATATATAAAACGGAAAATTTTGAAATTTAGAAATCCATGCAGAATAGCCATTTCTTGCGTTTTCAGAGTATAATTTGTTTTTTCCCCCTGAAATATCTGTACATGGGCGATTAATTTCTAACTATAATTTTCATATCATAAAAAGCTCACAAAGTCAATTTTAGAACTACTGCCCATTCTAATAAATTTTTTAGACGTTCTTTGGCTTTAAAGGGGAATGGCAATATATTTTTTTATTTTCTCATTTGAAAGAACTTTTGAAACTATTTAATAACTTCTTTTACCTATTCTGCATATCTTGCTTAGTTCTTGAAATATTTTCACTTGAAATAATGACATGTCAGCCATCTTGGATAAATTTTTGATTCATTAACGGTAGTTTTGGTGACGTCACAACAGGGATTAACCATATAAAAGCATTCGTTGCTGACCAAATATTGATTGGTAGATGTTTTAAAGGTTTCAAGTGATCTTGGTATTTGGAAGGGCATACAGAGTATAATTTTGAGTGCAAAATGATTAGTAGTTCTCTAGATAAAAATATTGCGTGACCCCAGTTGTGACGAAACATGCATATCTACAAAAATCCAAGATGGCGGACATTTCATTTCTTTCGATTAAAATATTTGTAGAAGTAAGCAAGATATGAAAAAACGGTAAAAGGCTTGTATATATGGTTTTCAATGTTCTTTCAAACAAGAAAATAAAAAATATAATGCCATTTCCTTTAAATATTTATTTAGTACCTTCATGCAACGGGTAAATATTTAAAACCAGACAACGTCTAAAAAGCGTCTTTATTTATGTCATTGAATAATACTGGTTTCGCTTCAAGCATATTTAAATGCCCATTTTAAGTCTTATATTGAACTACCCTTGCATTCTACATTTAGAAGTGCCCACTTTGGAAAATGGGAGGCATTAGGCTTAGGATGACCCCTGCACGTCTAGTAAGAACATGTTTTAAAATTAACAAAGTATTTCAACGATTAAATCAGTAAGACATCAAGACCGGATTTCGGCGGAAATAGTGGGGGAGATGGACAAATATTTAGGGGAGGTCTAGCTCACGACCCCATGGACAGTTAGGGCTTAGATGGGCCGCATGTAGTGTAGGTACATGTATGCAGTGTATTAATGAATTATAACTGTACAAATCATGACAATTACTACAAAGTTTCTTTCAAAACAGTACATTAAAAAGGTACTTAACACATAGATGAATGGCTACTGTATCACTTTTTCAATTTTACAGAAAAACTTTCTTGCGAAGTGTACACCCTAAGCAACAAAAATGTCAAATTTCCACTTTAATTTATCATCGAAACTTCCCCAAGAGAGGGGGGGTTGGTGTATGACTTTTCAGGGGAGTTGCAGAAATTTTCAGGGACGGTGCAAAACGATCTCAGTTGAGGTGCCCACCTCCCCGCACCTCCGCTCAAAATCCGACCATGAAAGACATTTATCTTCAGGACTAGGAATATGGTATTTAATTTGTTCCAAAGAAACAACGTCATGCACGCGTGGATGTTATAAACGCCATGGCTAATCCTCCTAGCGTGCTGTAGTTAGCGCGTATGACACACAATGCAAAGCAAACCAATTTAAATGCAGTGAATACTTTAATCGTCTGTTTTTAGCTAATACATCTAAGATTACCGTTATAATTGCTTACACCTTCTTAAAACTAATTTCTTAAAACTACTTTAGATATTAATTTAAATGTGGATTGTCCATAATCGATATGTCCATTACCTGAAGAAAAACAAAAGGTTGAAATTAATTATTCTGAAATTCTATTTCGAACAGTTGAAAGTGAACATGAGTACTTGGTACTAACAGGAAATAATGAAACTTAAGGTGGCTCCCTACAGTTTTTTAACTAAGAACAGTCAATAGCACTTTAAGGTCTATTATTTCTTTTGCTTAAAACGTATGCTAACGAAACTTGGAGACAACATTGTTACAGTACACTGGAATACGAGAAGTGATAAATATTTTCATATTGTTTTGTTACCATGGCAACAAGGCAATTTGAAAAAGGCCTTATTTTTACATTCTTTTTCAGATTTTTAGAATTTCCTTCGGTAAAAGTTTTTAATTTTCTGCACACAAGGATCTAATGTATAATTCTATCAAAAAAGAGTTTTTTACAGAAATCGTACGAGCCAATTTTATTTAATTTTCAAAAAACCCTGTTTTTGGAATTAAAAAAATTCGGCTCGTACGATTTTTTTTTAAATCACATATTTTATGCATTTTGTGATTGCCGTAAAGTGTGCAAAGTTTTAAAAAAGTTTACCGAAGGAAACAAGAGAAAAATGCACTTGTTTTCTTGCGTATGACGTCGGAAAAATCAGGATTTCAATTTCCGCGCGGGACTATTCCCACGCGTGGGGCTAAGATTTACATATTTTGTTTTCAAAATTTATGAAATCTGACTTCCATAATATTTATGATTTGTTTGAGATTATTGAAAACAGAAAGTAGAGTACATGTATATCTGAAACGGTAAGAATGGAAAAACTATTTTGCCCTAAACTTCTAAATTTGCACTTGTTGTGATTGTGTTGAAAACCCGTAAAACTATTCAAGACTATTAAAGTTATTTCGCTAAAGATCTGTTTCATGAAGTGAATCTACTTTTATAACATTAAAAACAAAACGCTAGACGAGTCAAGTTGAATATGAAGACGAAGTCTCGATATTAACTATTACATAAATAAATATTACAGTGACACATAATTGTCATATTATTGTTTGTAGTCCAGCATTTCAAAAACATATTTAATTAATATTGTTTCGACTTTTGATAAGTCGAAGATTTTGAACTTTTTAAAAACCAATACTAACTGTTAAAACGTGAAAAATATACCAAACAAAAGTTTAATAACTGGTCAACAACATATGTACTTTTAATAATTTCAACTACGTACGATAAAAAAATGCTGGTGTCGTTCTTTTCAAGATGAGCACTCAAAAATTATTTCGCCGGTTTGTCCGCTTGTGTAAAAAACACCACGAATTTTCCACGCGCACGACGCGAAAATGACGTCTGACTAAATCAACTTCAAATTCTGCCAATAACTGTAGGGAGCCTCCTTAAGGTCAATGAATGAAAGTTAAATATAGAGATAAGTATGTTGCAGTAGACAGCAATAGAAAACTTAAAGTAAATGCAGTTCCGCAGCCAGTATTTTTTTGATGGGGAGGTGGAAGTGAATAATTTGCGAATCACAATTTGTGGGCGTCCGGGCCCCGGGGGCATGCTCGCGTAAAAAGAAGAATTTTGGTCTTAATAACTCATCTTTTGACAGCGTCAAATAGTTCCTGAAGAAAATAGGGGTATAGGGTATCTAGAAAATGTCTATATGTTTGACGCATGATCAATTACTGTATTTCTGGTATTTTAAAGTTTTGTAAGCTTTCATCTATACCAAGTTCCGATATAATTTGACTCGTTAAAAGATATAAGGTCGCATCTGAGTAGCTTTTGAAACTGAAAGCTGTTGTCTGTAATTTTTTTATCTAAAGTATCTTCCTAGTCTCACATCCGACCTTCAAATATAGTTTGGATCTTGGCCTTTGCTCCTTAATCTTGTAATTGTTACCGCAGTTCAATAACTGAAGTTCAAGTGACGTTATTTAAAAAATAATATAAAATCTGCGTAGTTGTTCGAACGTTCGGTGGCGTGGTCCCCCCGGTGGTTCTATTTTTAGTCAACGAAACGCATTTTAAACACGTTTTATGATATTCTCAGAGCCACAGCTTTGGTATGATAATATTTCCTCAGTTTTTGGTCAAAATTGCTTCCCAAGAAAAGTGGAATGTCTGAACTAATGTTAAGCATATACAGTAATGCAAAGTAATAAACAATGTCACGTAACGTGAGGGTACGCAAAATAAGTAAGAATTAAATAAAGTTAATTAAAATGACACCAGTGCACCTTAATTAAGAATGAAGTAACGAAACAAAATAAAGCGACATTAAGTAAAGAAAGTAAATAAATAATTACATGACGAACCGTTTCGCAAAGTTTAATGAATCGTCTTCTCGGTTCCTCTATTTTCCTATTTGAATTGCATGTTCCAATATCTTGTAAACACTGATACTATTTTCATCCCCAGCACACAACATGTTGTCTACACATGGATCAGATGCTTTACGAATGCAATGTTCACTTCTTCCATATCGTTCCATATACGACTGCCCAGAACTTGGTCCGCTCCAGCACTCGCCTGTTTTGAAACATTAAGAATTAATATAATTAATATAAAACGAAAAATATCTTTCTTCTTATTTCCACGTCCAGTAAAAGACAAGATGGACAGCTTCCCCATGTGCTCATCGTATCTCCAGCTGTTGTGTCCGTTTGAAAGAACTAAAAATAGGCCGCTTTAGCAGCGAGTGCGAGTACGAGATTTGAATCTTTGATCGCGTGCGAGGAAGTCGTAGTCGTTCTCCTTTCTGTTTTATAGCGGTAAGCTAAATCTATAAGCTAAATCTCATGCAGGTTAAAATTTCCTGCAAGATTAGCCCCTTCTATGAGGAACAATAATTATATTCATGAATTAAGTGCAAATAAGTCATGAATATAAGTGAAGTTAAAAACAAGCCAGATATTTAGAATTAGTAGATTATTTACCGGATAAGCGCTTAATTTTTGCAGAAAAGAAAAAAAACTTTCTTTGTTTTTTAAAAAGTCGTCGTGAGGACTACGATATTTCTTCAAAATTTCGTACTCAAATGGACGACTGCTGCGAGTTTTCGGGTCAGTACGGGATGACGTAAGCATATTATACAGCGTGCGTTTCGCTTGACGAATCTCGTACTCGTAGTCGCTGCTAAAGCTCCCTAGTACTCTATAAGCGACAGAACCGGGGTGAAGTAAGGGGAGTGTAGCTCCTCCAAGAACAGAAGAAGTAAGAAGACTTACCAAAGAAGTCACAGTGGGACACTTATGAAGGTCAGTGCAAAATGATTAAATGATCCAGTTACTGCATGTGAAATCCTTGCAGTGATTGCAAAAATTATTCAATGATTTTAATGTCTTTGGATATTTAACCTGTACCTACTGGCTTGAACTATATGTTATTTGCTTCAGAAGTTCTCAATGGTTTAGTGTCCTTACCTTCAGGCGTCTGTACAGCGTTTTATATTACAGCAAGATGCCAGGTAGCAGTACAGGCAGGGGGAGGCAGTTACTTGTAAGGAATTTCTGAACCACGATTTATCAAACTAGCTACTTCGTAAGAGTAGCTAAATTGTGAAATATATTGCCACGCTAACTAACACTAGAAGATCAAACACTTTTTAAATCAAACCGGTTTTAAAGGCAAATAGTTAATATAAAGATGCTGGAAGAGCTGTTTACGACATTGATGACTGCAGAGCATGGAAATCAATTTGTGTAAAATGTAAATCCGCACATCTGTTGCATAAAAAACCGCATTGTTGTTATTTTAAAACTATGGTTGTCGGCTATTGACCCTTGTTTGTCTAAACTGTTTAAAATATTTGACTTTTTACAATGCAACATAGCTTTTTAAAACTTTAGTTGGAGTACAGTAATTGCATGGGTAACCTGTTGTACCTACGATTTTACAAGTTTAAAGGTTTAATTAAAGTGATTTAAATTGCTAAATTATTAAATGCACCAGTTTCTGCTTGACAAATTACCGGTGCATAGCCTGTCATCGGAGCCATTAGTGTTTTTTAGCCTCCTTCCACAACCAAACCGATTTTCGAGCGATGATATAAGAAATTCAGTTATAAGAAGAATATTTCGGACGGAGGTTGTAGAGAGCACAGGAAAGCAGAGGGGGAGAAATGTAATGGTGAGGTTGATAGATGACATGAACTATAGAGCTTATCAAAGATAGAATGGAATTAAGAGTTTCTGTGTTGGTAGTCATTATTTTCTTGATAAGTGCACAACCACAACTCCGAAGATGTTGAATATTTTCAAATCTCCTACCTTTGTTTCGAATAGCAAAGTTCTTGTATCCTTTTTCTTCAGCGGCTCGGGCACAACGACATAACAATTGTGGATACATTGCTTCCCAGGATTCATCAAACTGCATCACATAGCCATTGAAGTTCCCAATGCGCGGAGACATTTCATTGAATAAGAGCACCGACATTGCCATATCATTCCTACGGTCAACTGCATTGTAACAGCCCAAGCCTTCATATTTCATTTCACAGTCAGGGTGAGCTAAAGTGATTCAAATTGTGTGGAATAATATTTGTAAGCTGCCATAAGTTGATGTTCCTGGACAGGGCCGTAGCGACCGGGGGTGGAGTGGGGGAGGGGATTATAAATGTGAACATAATTGTGAATATAATAAAGCTTGGGAAAAGAAATATTAATTCTTAGTATTTTAACACAAGTGAACATAACAAATCCTACACGTTGATTGGTCAAAATTGACGTAATAAGCTGTTATATTCACCTATACAGGTGAATTTCAAAATGGCGGCTACCTGTTTTGTGGAAGTTTACTGACAAAGAAATAAGCGAAATTAAAATAAATTTAGTCTCAAAAAACACAAAAGCTTGTGTAAAAATACTAAAACAATTATTCGCCTCAGGCTCGGTGATTATCGGTGAATATTCACCTCGACTTCGTCTCGGCGAATATTTCCCGATAATCACCTCGCCTTCGGCGAATAATTGTTAAATGGTTAAAGTTATTTTCAGGTAAAATTATGAACTAGGTAAAAATCAGGTAGGTTTTTTGTTGCTTACTCCCCCCCCCCCCATAAAGGAACACTGCACGCGACGGCCTTGTTCCTGGAACATTAGGGAAGTTCAGATTTGACTTCAACTACCGGCTACCTCTCACAGGCGAATTTGATTTGTTCATTATGCAGAATTATTAGAATGGTACTCAAAATCTAAATTCCAAAGGTTTAGGGGGAATTGATAAGAGCCGATGGAATTTTCTATTATATATATATATATATATATATATATATATATATATATATATATATATATATATATATATATATATATATATATATATATTGACGTCACATATACTGCAAAGTACAGTATAGTTTACAAATTGACTGGAAGATATATTTGGATATTTTTATTTTCAACTAAAAATCAGCGCCATCCATTTGGATTAGAGATATTTCATCATATACTGTGCTTAGTCATTTCGTATGTCTGGCATGATTACGAAAAGATAGACATCTAAATGACAATAACCCATTTCCAAATTACGTTCTAGTTGTCAAAAACAATGGCAAATTAAAGTTGAGGCTTTCGTTCTAAACTTGTTATAACAATTAAGATCTCGTTTCAGCAAATCCTTAACCCTCCCCCCTCCCTCCCATTTCAATGATCATTTTGTAACCTAATTATACCTAATAACTGTGTAATCCAACTTTAGGATATGGATAGAAGCCTGGGTATATAGATAGGAGGAAAATATGTTATTGCGGTCAGGATGTTGAAAGTAAACCATTGTCAATGATGACATTGATCAAGCATGTCATAAACAACCTGCTGGATAATAATGTTAACTGGCAATTTGTAATAAACCATGAAAAAAAAGTTTCTTAGCTTCTCAAAGTAGCCATGTCCGATTCTCTGGCAAGACCCCAGAATGTTTTAACACTTCGGGACATTTGCTCATGATGTTATTTTTATGTAGGCTACAGACCAAATATAAACTGAATGGTTGAAAAATTCTTATAAATCCCACTCACATTTCGCTCGACATAGCATTTTTCACTAAATTTCGAAATAATTTATCGTAATTTGTAAAAATTTTGAGTAATATTTTCGTAAATTTATCAACATTTTCCCTACAACTATTACTTTTCAATCCAAATATTTTCAAAATTTGTCCGACGAAATTGTAGGCATATACCAGAGGAGATAGAGAATGGGGAGTGTCACATCCCCCCCCCTGCCCACACACCCTAGTAGTTTCGCCCCTGTATAGAAATATATACTTACTAATGCGGTAAACAGTGTTAGCGAAACCTTCACCAATACAGAATCTGTCCCAACGTTTGCATCTTTGATAACATTTGTTAATGCATCTTCTGGATTCGCCTTGCCCATGATAATATTTGTCTTCAAATTTCTGTCCTGTCCAACATTCTCCTAGATAGACCAAGAGAGCTTTCATTAACTTCACACACTAATGTTTTAATCAAAAGCTATTGCGTGTTAATTTTTAGGCAAAACTGCAACGTTTTAAGGACTTTTTATAGGAGGATGGGTGAGGAAGCGGGAGTAAGCGAACATTTCTCTCCAAAGTATAAAAAAAATGGCGGCTGTCAAGGCTTTCCCCAAACGCGCGAAATATAATGAAAGAAGATTGTAGTGATAACTTTAGCTAATTAACTTTTATTATTATTATTTATTTAAAAGATATGCACGCCTCCGGCCGGGTTTGAATGCTCGAAGGAAACGACTTTTATTCAGGGACGCCGGAGCGAGGGTAGGGCACAGAGGGGCAATGTTGACGTAAGGGAAATCACTAATTAATATTTCGTTTCCGAAAAATTTTTCGGAACCTTAATTCACCAAAACAAGGGCAAAAAACTTTCCGGAACCTTAATTCACCAAAACAAGGGCAACAAAATTTTGAAAGTTAACCTAATTTTTGACACAATTGCAATATTCCAGAAAAATTCACGTATATTTCAATATTACGTCCATTTCGCCCGTAATTCATACTTTTTAATCGTTGTACCTCGTATTTTTTGGGGCCCCCTTTCCGACATCCCTGCTTTTATTAAAGCATAGTTTTAAGACGAAATGTCAACAAAAACAGCCACTAAAAGGTTTGAAACATTTTACAGTATTTATGAAAGAAAACAGGATAGATTATCTGCAAATGAGAAGACGTACACGTTGTTTAGACGAACTGAACCCTCTTTTTGTGTTTTCAACCTCAGTCTTCGGCTTAATTCGCTTGCTAGCACAAATTTTTGCTGGATAATCCTTCATATCTTGCTCTATCTCATTCAATAATTGTTAGATATTGTTCTCTAACTTTATCTATGATTTTATATCTCGGTCTCAAAAAATCAGATTTTGTACATGAGGTTCTATGCGTTCGCTGGGTGGTCCTGGTTTTGAACTCGAGAAATTCAGTTTGGAATGCGGATGCAGTTGATAATATTTTTTAACAGGTAATTAGCCTGATAATATTAATTCAAAGTTTTTGAGTGACAATAAAAAATTGTTTAAAATATTTTTATTTAATTCCAATATGAAATAGCAATGAAAACCAAGTTTCGGGTTCATATTGGTCACTGGCTGTCAAAATTTAGTAAAATTAATGCTATTATTCATATGAAAAATTTCGTTGCCTTGGAAAATTTTTATTAATTGCTAAAATAATTGTGATTGTGCTAGGGAAAATCATTTCGTAAAATAAAAGTTGGATACCGTCAGAATCTTTTTCGAGTTTGTTTTTTTAGCCCAAAATATCTGTCATATTGTTTGCATAGCAATGGCAGTTGTTTAACTTTTGTGAAAACTTTTGTGGTTGTACTTTGACATAAGCAAGATACTCTTTAATCAGGGCAACAGTGAGTAGGCGTTAATAATTTACCGTAAAATATTAACTTGGTTCACAGAGATGAACAGTACTTCATTTCAATTAGTTTGAATCAATGTATGGTCCAATGCATTCAACATACCGTAATACTGGAGGCCAAATGTGTTATATCCTTTCTCGAGGACTTTTTTAGCACATTCGCAAGCAAACTTTGGTAGAAAAATATCATAGTTCCACCAATCAATAGGTTCTCCCATGTATTTACTACTGCGGTGGTCACGTGCTGTCAGGGCTAGTTCGTTGTTGCGAGAGTAATCGTTATAACAACCAATCTTCTCAAAATGAACATCGCATGCATAGGTTTCTGAAAAATAACAAAAACACTTAAACCACATAACCATGCACAGTGACCATGACAAAGTTCTATCAATAACAGAGTTACAGCGTAAGTAGGGCAAGAATTAACAACATGCAAAAAAGACCCAGAAACAATGAACACAATAACCAATGCAAGAATAACAACAACAGCGTAAACAAGACATTCCAGTATAAAAACAAACCCGACAAAACAAAAACAAACTTAATTAATCAAACAAAAACAACAACTAACAGCAGCCAACGACGTCGACGAAAACGACAGAATAGCAACAAAGACTGGATTTTAGATAGAAATATTAGGAGAACTTACCAATTTCGTAAACAAAGATGTGAGAGTTAGCTCCTACGCAGTTGGCATCATTTCGACGACACATGCGGTACCCAGGGCCATAACAAGCACCACCTTTCCCATGTTTATTGTATTCAGTATCAGCTGCTGGTGAGGGACCTGACCAACATTCGCCTGAAAATATAAACGGAACGGTGAGTACCATTCAGGGTTACTATATGGTAACCGATTTCCCTCCTTTTAAACTTATTGATAATTCAGGTTTCCATAAATGTTTACAGAATTCTTGCACGCGCAAGACACGCATTGGAATGCGGATCTTATGAGCAAAGTATTCGCTGAATTTTTGCTTCAGGGCGCGGATCAATGATGGGCACGACTATCGCGCGGATCAATCATGCGTCCGACTGTCAGCGATAAAAAATTGCGTTGACGCCCCGAACAGTTTTGGGACCTTCTAGTTTCTAGTTGCGAGCCCTCTTTTACACAAAAAATACGCCAAGTGCGATTATGCTAAGGCAGTGTATAAAATTGTGCTGAATTGAAATTTAACCTGATATTTTGGTTTGTCCGTGTAACCGTTTATTAAACGGGCGACTGGACTGATGACACAGACAAGATTTCTGGAAAAAGTTTTTCTAAGTTTGTAAAAAGCTTGTTGGGAATAGTTGACTTAATTTGACTTTTTCGATCGATAACGATTAAACTAGCACAACAACCGGTCCGTTATAATATTTTTTTTAGAATCCTTCAAAAACAAAATGGATCTTAGAATCGAGAAGATAAGGTATATATTTTGAAGATGGATATTTCCAATGAAATTTATTACATGGCTAGACCTAACCAGGAAGGAATCGAACCTGCAGCCCTGCGCGATTAGGCATCGGAATCCTAACGCCGTAGATTTAACTCCTGCCAAAGGGGCGATATTTGCTTTTTTCGTTACTGCTTCTGGTTATGTATAAAATATTTATAAATTTTATTCGAAATTTCCATCTTCAAAAAACACCTTAAAATATTAAAATCTCTTTATGGCAGATTGTTCTGCACAGCGTCAGACCATTCGTTAAATATAAAAGCTAAAAGGTAGTAAACCTATCTTGTTATGGTCATAATTTCTAACTTACCCCAGTACTCAATTCCAAAATATTTATATCCTTTCTTGAGAGCTTGCTCTGCACAACGACAAACCAATTGCTGCATGTAGTTATCCCAGTCAAACCAGTTGATATCATGGCCATTATAATACACACTGTGTTTGTCTCTCTCATTCGCCAACATCTCAGGAAGAGCTTCATTGTGCCGTACGTCTTTGAAACACCCAACTCTTTTATACTCATATTGGCAGTTGCATTTTGCGTCCGATACTGAGTAGAAAAATGAACATTTATCAATTATTTGCTGAGACCGAGGGGATCAGTGTGTTTTATGGTCCCGAGACCGCCGTTGTTGCCCGAGGTGAAGCCGAGGGCAACAACGGCGGTCGAGGGGCCACAAAACACACTGCTTTCCCAAGGTCTCAGTAAATAAGTGTTTTGTTATATAGTAAATAAGTGTCAAAGTATGAATAGTTCACCGGTTATTGGAGTGAACTTAATTTGAAACCAAAACTGGATAAATCGAACGCCGTAAATGTTTAGTAAAAAGTTTAAAAATGAACTTTGGAACTTCGTGGTTGACACGCATTCGTATTGCACCCATTTTATTATTGACCAGTCAATAAATGTTTCATTGCGGACCGGTTGCCGAACATGACGTTTTGTGGACCGGCACGTGACACGGTTTTGACCAATCGGCAAACAGAAAAATTGAACTTTGACACTAACTATATAACAATGCATGTTATTTATAAAGCTCTAATACAACCACATTTTGAATATTGTAATGTCGTGTGGGGAAATTGTGGTAAAACTTTATCTAACAAACTTCAAAAACTTCAAAACCGTGCAATGCGGGTGTTGACCTTCTCCAACTTTGACGCCGATGCCAATATCGTATTGGAAAAGCTAGGGTGGGATGATCTAAACCAACAACGCCAATTTCAAAAAGCGTTGATGGTTTTCAAATGTTTGAATAATCTTGTATCGGAATATCTATGTTCTAAATTTATTAATCGCAACAATGTAACTCCTTATATACTTCGAGACTCCGTGAACAAACTTGCTGCTCCTTTACCCTGCACCAATTATCTTAAAAATAGCTTTAGCTATAGTGGTGCGGTGTTATGGAACAGCTTAACTAGCAATATAAGACAACCGGAATCTCTTACTGAATCTCTTACAATTGTTGAAACATCATATTCGATAGACACGGCCTTCGTGGAAAACAGGTATAAATATTAATGTAACAAAGGCTTGAAAAATTTTAAACTTCTTAATGTAGATAACTAGTTTGTAAACCTCATGAAGCTACCGTGCTTAAATAAAGATTTTACTGACTGATTCTTTCCGAAACAACGTGGTGAAAACACTTATAGCTTAACCTTGCAGGCTATTTACACCAGAATAAAGGAAAAGCAAAATAATGCGGTATAAAGGCCATGGAAAAGGACGTAGGTAGTATTTTAAGTTCTGAATTTATATGTATCATTAAATATGTGTTAGTTGTGCACTGTTTCCAATCCAATGATGCCATGAATTGATGTTGGTATCATGTTACCCTCCAATAGTGACCCACTCGATCGTGAGTATAGAATTACGCTATTATATTATGTTGACTATCATGACTTTACACTGCAAAAAATGAAAAGCTTATTTTAAGAAAAAAAAACTTGTTTTGAGCAAAAATTTCTTAATTTAAGCAAAATTATCTTGTCCCATACATAGGAAAATTTTTCTAGATAAGATTTTCTTGATCGCGAAAAATTTTCTTGATTTGAGAAATTTAATCTTACCAAGAAAATTGATTTAAGATAATTTTTGTTTTTGTCCCATACATAGGAAAATATTTCTTGGCTAGAAAATTATTCTTGATAAAAGAAAAATAATCTTACAAAAATGGAACGAATCTTACTAAAAATCTTAGCAAGATTAGTATTAATCTTACCAAGATAAATATAAATTTTATTAAGATTTTTGAAACAAGAAAACTTATATACACTTGCTTGAACTTAAAAGATAATTTTTCTCAAACCTAAGATTATTTTTCTAAAGACAAGATAAATAATCTTCAGGTAATGATATAACCTTTCTAACCACTTTATACCAAGTTAAATTTTCTTGAAATTAAGTTTTAAATCTTGAAACAAGAAACAAAGCCTTGCGTCAAGAAATAATATCTTCATTTAAGAAAAACTAATTTTACATGTTTCTCAACGTAGAAATAATTTCTTAAACCAAGATAACTATTCTTAAAACAAGAAATATAATCTTGATATAAGAATAATTATCTTAAATTAGGAAAAAAAATCTTTCCAAGTATTTCATTTTTTGCAGTGTATTCCTCAAACGGCTACACTACAATTATATTGAGCTACGATTTGCTAATTAAAAAAGATGAAGATAAAAGCGGTTAGGAACAATACGCGCAGAAAGCGGAAAAGAAAATTGGGCGAGTAAATATATTAATTTGAATTTTGCACGATTTATAAGGATTTCTGATCTGGTCTTTCCAACCAACCAAAAATTGTTAATTGCTTGCTATATTGGGAAGGGCGAAAGTTATTATAAATAGACACTGGAATTCAGAACTAAACATCGGAGGAAACCAGAATCCTTATCCTGCATCAATTTTCTGGAATCTGGAATCCACAACCGATCTGGAATCCGGAATCCAAGTAGTGGAATCCGGAATCTAAGGAGTGGAATCCGGAATCCGAGGAGCGGAATCCGGAATCCACAGCCGATTTGGAATCAGGAATCCAATGAGCAGAATCCGGAATCCAAGGAGGGCATGGGTTACCTTACATGGGCCAATCATTTAATCACTATACGTTTGATTTAATGCCCTTTGCAAAGAATTTATAATTTAATACCGAACGAGAGGATTATAAGACACATGATAAATGGAAAGGGCTGGACGTTCATGGCAATATATTGCGGAAAATATGCATGATAAAGAATGGGAAATAACAATTCTATCAACACAAAGCACATGAAGTTTTCTGTAGGGCAGCTACTCTTCTTAGGTGATACCATGCACTCACTCGAAATACATGCATGCAGCAACTTCTCGCCTTTATTTTCAAACACTGTTTCAACACGAAGTCTTCTGCACTACGCTAACACTAAACGCAAGCTCGTGCGCGCGTGTTGCTCGCGTGAGCAATGGCAACGCAATCATTGTTTTCCAATTTTTTTTTACCGAACGGCAAAATATAATTTAAAGTTTAGCACTTTTAGCTATCCTACGCGCTATATATATATAGGCGTAGCTCGAGAACAAGTTCTGAAAAGGCGAGTACGCAATAGACGTTTTTCATGCTGACGTGAAACGCTGATAATATAGTTAAGGAGTCGTATATTTAAATTTGAAAAAAATCGCCAGCGTAGTTTTTGAAACAAAAATTTGGCTTTAAAGAATAGATTGGAAACTTTTAAAAAACTTTCTGAAAAGGTTCAGAATGTAATAATAAATTACTTGTTAATAAAAAATTAATATGATCGCAAAATCGCTCACAACGGTTCGCTGGTTTACGGTATACTTTTACACTCGCTTTTACAGTCCTACACTTAGTTCCGAGCATAAGCTAATATTGAAATTCAATCGTTCAGAGACGTACCTTCAAAGTATATCGGAAGAATGACAAGAATTAGTGCAACGACTTTCATCTTGGTGACTCCCTAAACAAATTTAGAATTGCAAAACGATTAGTTTGCCATGCTCGTTGTTCTGAGTACTGCATGTGTACAAATTATATATAGTCAATACAATAGCATTCATAAAAATGGCATTACAGGGGGAATTATGTTTTGAACTATAGACAGATAAGTTTAACTTTTAACAGACAACTTTTTTCCAAAAGAAACAGCCGGAAAAGCATTTAAATGCAGCAAGACTCCTGTCACAAAATTGTTTTGTTATGTTGTTGTTTTTAATTAATTAAAAAATTGAAAATGATTAGGACAACATTAAAACGAGTTTGCAGGAACAGGATGAAGAGCAGCCACATTTTAGTTACTTGTCCTTAATTTAAAACAGTAGTTTTAAAACTGTAAAAAACGATATGTTCATATTTGCTGATCCCAAACAGGTTTTTCTATAAATGCGTAGTTGAGACTGAGCAAAAGGAAGTTTTCAGCAGATGGATTATCCTAATTTTACGATGAGAAATGATTTTTCAAGCAAATATAATATTCAAATTTTTCCTTTATATCATATTGTCCGTATAAATATTATACTGTACACATATTGATTTTGATCCCCAAAACAAGGACGCCAAAATTAGTTAAAAACATGCACTGTCTGAATAAAAACAGATATAAATTATTATTATATATTTAGTTTTATCTATAAAATTTCAGGAGTGGCATGCAGACTATACCTTTTGCGCTTTTCCTTTTGACTGACTTTTATCTTCCCTGTTTGGCAGGTAACCCTTGTCTGTAGCTGGAGAGCAATATTGTCCTGCATTTATACTGCTCGACCAACAACAGAATCCTGATTATCAGAGCGAGGGAAAATGCCAGATGTGCTTACTAACGATGCCTTCAGAAATCGGCATCTTTTGCCTCAATTTTTAGGTATTGCTTAAAAATTAAGCCCTATAGCTACATACTTTTAAAACAAATTTTTCGATTAAGTATTGTTAAGAAATTCTGTTTGAATATTTGCCATTTAGTTCCTGTTGAAACATTTTTTCAAATATTTTTCAGAGCCGTATAGTTGGATATCAATCAGACAATTAAATGGTCATTATATACGCAAGTAAAGCTACATGTACTAATTCCTAAGCAAACACATATATTGTCTAAGAAGATTTGAACATTGAAGGAGAATTATATTATTATTTAACCTTCAGTCTGCAGGTTTATTTAGTTGTAACTAAACCAAACTAACATGAATGGCATGAATTAAAATTAAATTGAATAAATTACTTAATTTAAGCAATTGTCATACGCTATCCTGAGCGAACCAATATGAAAAATTGCTGAATCCTTATGCTCTTTCAAATTGATATTAAAACAAAGAATGAGTTGAAACTTGTTCGTGTATGATCGTGCATTAAAAATCATTGTATTTTCTTGTTCCCTTTACTGCAATCTATTCTTATTTTACTTTTTTCATATCTCTTTATTTTTACGCCCCTCATGGAAATCAACCTCCTACGGTTGTTGAGGCTATATAGCGTGGTCCAATCAAAATGCCTAGTGGATTTTGTTGATTTGTTGTACCTTAATATATATATATATATATATATATATATATATATATATATATATATATATATATATATATATATATATATATATATATATATATATATATATATATAGATATGCATCTATACATTGAAGAGGGTGATTTTATTTTATTTTATTTTCACCTGATATAATTTTGTCTGTATAATTACAATATAAATCTAGACCGATTTAAAAAAAATAATTATTATTAGTAACTTCCATATAATTAATTGCGTAATTACACATATTTGTGTAATTCAAATTTTATTTTTTCATGGCATGCAATTACTGTTTATGTACAGTACTTATATCTAAATATAGCTGTATCCAAATACTCATATGAGAAATTTAATAGTAATAAGAATAATCTACTATTGTGGATTTAACTTTTCTTTTAGTCATTGTAGTCGTGTGTGTTTGAATGGACTTCATATATATACCAACAATCATGCATATACACACATGCTGCCACACGATTTATTATCCACTCCCTATTGACTTGTGAAGTTTAGTTGCAGTAGGACAGTAGAGAAAGGGCTGTAGGCCAGAATTTCTAGCATTACGTTCTCAATAAATCTCGGACAGAGAATCAAATTTAGAAATTCGACACTTTTTGTATATAGTTTGTACATACATATACTAAATGACTTATATTAGCGAAATTATGGTTGTAAAGACAAATAAATCCATTGTCGCTCGTTCGTTCCAACGATATATTCTTGCGTGTTTTACACGAAGCTAGGCCTACGGTGGTTCTGCTGCATGCATGGGGCCGGTTCTATACGAAAGGAGGATAGCGCTATATGGATGGAGAGTGATTTTTCAACCTCGCTAAATATTCTGGGAACGCTATGAAACCGCGCGTTTAATAACAAAATGAAACTCTGATTCACATAGAATTACGTTTAACCTGATATACAACAATCAACAGCCAATTTTAAAAACTTGAAAGTCATTTTCCAGCGGATGGCGGTTTCCGGCTTTCGTACAACTGGCCCTAGAATACAACTAAAACCCCGCCCTTTTGTGTAAAAATCCAACAATTAATTTCCGTAATGAGACAACAGCTTGTACACCGTGGGAAAACAAACATGAGCACGATTCATAGACAGTATGGTTAATTATTCTTAATCACCCATACATTGTTTCATTTAATACTCAGTCATAATCAATTAAAATATTTGCATTTACAATATGATTATGAGCAGCCTTTGGAAGAACTCTGGACATTTTGAAGACTCGCCGCTTTTTCCCTTGAAAACGAGCAATCGGTACAGTATAAATATCGAGTTTTATGGTTTGGCAAGCATTTGTTTTGATGAATCGCGCAATTTGATTGGCTGCTGATGAGGCCGGATTACCCCGTATTGCCTATCGGTAATACGCAATTTTTATAGCCCTACGAAGCTGCAATATAAGCCGATTTTCAAACGGCAAAACAGTCTAAAATCTCTTCAGACTATTTAAAACGAAGAAAAATAAACCTAAAATAGAGAAAAAAAGCAACTGCTGTGGTTAAAGAACTTTCTCAATACGCTTTTGTTAGCGAAAGTTGAAATTACAAGGTAAATTTCACAATGTTTTTAACTATTAAAGCAGTCAAGACTAGTTGTATTTTGAACATGTGAAGAGCTGCAAATTTTATTTGCAGATGAGGGCTATGAAGAATTTGACGCCATCTAAATAAAAAATACAACTGAAGCAGCCACAGATTTATAGTTTTTTCCATGCAGAACATTTCTGTTTTTGTTAGTTAAAAAAGAGACTATATGCTAATTATATGAAATAAAGCAAACAGAAACATACTCTTGTCGATGCTGTTTATTATTTTATTGTTTTCATATTTCTTGTCTTTGATTAAAATACCTCATGATCATCTTTTTCTGTCAGTATTCAATAAAAAGTGCTGAGTTGTTTCACTACCCAAGAGAAAACATTTTTCAATTTTTTTCAAATGTTTCGGACTTTGTACTTTGCACTCGCGCGTGACCTTTTTTCTCCATATTTTCAAACGTACAGCATGCCATATCAATAAACTGAACAACTTACTCGCTATCGCTCAGTCAATGCAGCAAGATCTCGGTTGGATATTTTCCCGCACTGCCCTCACTCTCGGTCAGTATATAATTCAAATTTTACTTCTAAGAGATGAAGAATTTAATTTACTAAAATTCCAGTGCTCCGAACAGTGTCATGAATATATTAACTGGTACGCTACCTCCAACCGGAAACTTGAGGCCAAACTTGAAGGCCAGTTCCAGTCTTTTCATGCATGCAAAGAGCGCAGTCAGTTCGTCAACATGAATATTTATTCTTGAAAAGCATTGGAAGTTCAGTCTGTTTCTCAAAGTCAAGCAAGCAACTCTGCATGGCTTAATTCAATCGAAACAGTCTCCAAAACAACTGGACTGTTCTCGGGTGTGGGATTGATGGCTGCATGCATATTCAACTTCAACTTCGGTCCTGGTGATTGCTCGAACATCTCGAGACAGACGTCTTGACTTCCTCGATGATTCAGATTCTGATTATAGATATCAGATATGTGTTATTTAGCAACAGGAATTTGAAGAAAACACGATCAGTGTTTTTTAAACTTTAGTGTATGAATTATTCAATATTCTGTTGACTTTTCGAGTTGCTTCTTTTTCGCATGAACCGTTGTTTGTCAAGTGTGTGTTGTGCATTGGTCGTTGGTATTTTGTGATAGTTTCTTTATCAACACTTTAGCGGAAAGTCTTAAGAAAAGTTCGATCTGAATAATTTTCCTTGACGAGTTTTACTTCTTGTATATGGCAATTTATTTTGTAAATTTTTTGCCTTAATTCACTAAGGAAGTAATAGTTTATTTTCAATTCGATTAGGCCTACTGTTTTTAATTAGGTTCGATATATTTCTTAGGCTGCGACGGTCCGAATGAGAAAAACTGCCTTCCCTCGATCTTGAAATAGTAAATCATCTGGACCGCGTAACCAGTATATCTCTCCATTGCTAAATCATAGAATTTAGCGCAACATCGTAGCAATCACAGCGTTAACGTAGTACAAATGCTGTTTATTTATTGGACAATTTAACATAGAATTAAGTAGCTATAATATTTTCACGTACTGTACACTATGAACTTATTTTGCAATATCATAATTTGAATTATCTCTGTTTGTTTATGTATCTTAAATTAATTTAGACCACTTACCTATATATGCCCTTCGAGCTCAAACTGAGTTTAAAGTCCCTGCCATTGACCCCGATTTATTTCATAATCAGTTCCATACTCAGGGGATAGTCAGTAAAATTTTCCTTGTGGGCTACCAGTAGTATCCTGACAGACAAATAACTATTGGTGATTGAATGAAGTAATAAAAATTTCCTAGAATTAGGTTTGACATTCAATATCAGGCATTTGGCGAGAACAGTTTAATTAATTAAAGAATTTCAATAATTTCAAGCAAGCAATGTATGTTATATGATAAACAATATTATCAGATGCACTGCATATCACAGCAAGAGTAATTTCCTAAACACAATGACTTATATAATATTGTTTATTACCCACTGTCAACCGCAGCCTGGCGTCAACTAATGTATGCGACGTTGAACAGTATAGGCGTACTGGAGGAAAAAAGGGGATGGAGGGGAATCGCTCGATCTTCATAAAGCTTCCGGGCAATAAAAATAATTTTTCTTTATACAATTCCCAATAATTTAAGTCGACATGCAGAGGTGGGGATGGGGCAAAAACTTTCGAAACACTTGAAGAAATTTTCCGAATCGTAGCATATTTCCCCTTTTGGACGAATTTAATGTGCGCTTGCACTCTTCGTTTTAAACATTTTGCCGATTTTTTAAGTATAATAACTCAGTCGCTTTATCGTACGGGTTTTTCGTACAAATTTCGTTACCAAATCATTGTTTAGAGAGGGGGGGGGGTTGTGGCCCTCTGCTCCCTACATTTCCTATGGTCAGCAAAGAAAAATATATTCCAAATTTTACTTTGTTCAACACTGACTTCCAGGTGAGATCAGGATGGCAGAAACACTCGTATGTTTAAATTAAGAAGCTAGCGCTTATTCGCAAGCACAATTTTAAGCCTGGTTCACACTTGTCGTAATTCATCGGCGATCTATTGTATTCTTTTCCGACAGACAAAGCATTTTACCCGCTAATGATCACGGACAATAGAAATCCTCGATTCTTACGACTAGTGTGAACCAGGCATTAATGTTCAAATTGGTATAAATAGTATATACTGTATGTTTAAATTAACTATTAACACAAAATCATGCAACATAGCGCTTCTATTTTAAAACGGTCAGTAGCAGTAGTTGGTAATAAGGCCCTTCGAGGGCCTTCGCTACACGGAACGTCAAAGTTCACCTCAGTTGTATTTTTGCATCCCTATATATCAATCCAAGGTATCCTTCTATATTTCAGAATCGAACCTGCATGCAGAGTACAACGAAATATTTTCGTGTCGACTTAATTAACATTTTTTTGCGTGTGTTGTTGTTATGTACTCAAGAATACAGGTAATTCAAAAAAGCCGGGTACGTATCCTTCGAAAATCTCAAACCTTAAATTCTAAGCGCGCAAAAGAGTGACGGGTAACTTATTTTTAGTGCTTTTGATTGGCGAAATAATCCTAGTACACAGCTAGTTGTACATCTTAAGCGGCTTATTATCAGTCTTGCCATATAGTTATACAATGCAAAATTCGCACGTTTTAGACCTTAAGTAAGAAATTACTCATCACACTTTGCGCGCTTAGAATTTAAGGTTTGCGATTTTTGATCATGGAGGACAAGTTAACGTTTTTGAAACAGTTGTATATGATGTTTGTTGTGTTACTCTGAGTGTGCATCCACACCGGGCAAGCAGAAATGTTTTCCTGACCACGGTGGGAATCGAACCATCTACCTTTGGGATACCATTCCAATGCTCTATACCAACTGAGCTAGGATGTCAAGTCAGTTCGAGTTGGTGATAATTCGGAACTGAGGCTACACCAACATACAAAGTATCATATACATTGATATCGATGGAACTAGACTCAGTTACAGTAAATTCCGAAAGATCACCAACTCGAAGCTTCAGCTTGCCCAATGTGGATGCACACTCAGAGTGACATCACAAACATTAATTAACCTTATTAATGATATGAATATACAATCACTTTCAAAAGTGGTTGGGACACATGCAGTTTTACATGGTAAATCGACCTAATAATAATTATAGTTTGTTAAGTCGTGTTTACACTACAAGCCTTGGTCTACCCTTGACCTGTCATTGGACAGACCAAGGTACATGTGACGCTTTTACACCATTACACTATTTTTTTGAGACTGGCTCACTTTGGCCTAGAATTTTGTAATTAATGTTGTGTATTTTTATGTGTTGTGACGTTGTCCGCTGGTTATCCGCTATAATCTCTCACTGTGGACACACGTTGCCATAAAAATAAGGCCCGGGCCAGGGCCAAAAGTGTTTACATTGCCACAAGCCTAGGCCAGGCCTTAGGCCACCGATTGTAGTGGGCCCAGGTTTCCTGGCCTAGGTCAGGCCAAGGCTAGGCCAAAGTCTGTTTACACCGTCAAAAGGTAGGCCAAGGCCAAGGCTAGGCCAAGGCTGGTAGTGTAAACACGACTTTAGACACAATACCGCACCCTAATACCGCTCTGGATACTGGACATTATGAACTTATATATTGATCAAAATGCCGTGACTGGGTTTCGAACTCGTGACGTTCGAATCCTTAAATTAAGTCAATCTTAGATTAGTTTCAGATCTTGGAATAACTTAGTAAAGGCGTAGCTTCCACCGTGTTGCGTGCTACCACAGCAAACAGGGGAAATAAATGTATTCACCTTCTTTATATAAGTTTCATAGTCAGTTGATCTGAAGAAACGTAGTGTCGTGCTATCAAACACGACTGTGAGAGTTGCAACTCCAATCAACACTCGTCTACTCTAATCCTCGTTTGCCTAGCGCTTTTAAAATGGGCAACGAGCGATTGTCGCGCTGGTACAACACATTGCTGGCACAAGAGAAGTGGCAACACGTGCAATGATTTTCTCGTCTGGGAAGACAAGTGCAAACCCAGAGTTTTACACATCAAGGCTAAATTCATAATTTCTTGACAAAATTAGGCGCTCTTAGTTTGTTGATTTGATTACTAGCTGTGAAGAATGGTCAGATCAATCCAAAAACTATCACATTTAATGCTTTTGTTTGTGGAGGCACCACGTGCACGTAAATTTATTACTGATCAGAGTAATTACATAAAAAACAAAAGTATTATATGTTTTATCGCTATGCAAACCTATAAAGAACTTAAATATCACATTGTAAATTTCAAACAGTTAAATCAACTCCGAAAGTGTTATCCTGTCACCAAAAACGATGACAGAATAAAATTTTAGAGTTGTGCACGTTCTTAAAATTTGCACTAAGTTGAACATTCTCAATAGACCTTTTTACAAAGTCTGCCTTGTGACGTAGTTTGCGGATAAAGGAAAACCCCGCACAGCCATTTGGCTTGCCTGATTGGCAAAATGATCGTATTTATCCGCAAACTACATCACAAGGCAGACTTTTTAAAAAAGCCTTTTTAGACTGCATTCCTAAAGATCATAAAATACGTTAAAATATGTATGGATTTGCTGTTATAATTATTCGATCTGTGACCGTATAACTAACGACGTTTTAGAAGCAAAGTTGTGGGTAAACTGACATATTTACTATAGTCCTTTGGATTAACACCCCACCG
This sequence comes from Paramuricea clavata, assembly GCA_902702795.2. Lineage (NCBI taxonomy): Eukaryota > Metazoa > Cnidaria > Anthozoa > Malacalcyonacea > Plexauridae > Paramuricea > Paramuricea clavata. Next base: position 34,600 of record CACRXK020002083.1, read on the forward strand.
GTTTTTTCTCTAGCCAGTCCACTTGCCAAGTAAAGCGATTCTCATTGGCTGGCTGACTAAATACAACCAATCGTAATTTATTTTTTTCGCCAAGCGTTGCCCAAACAAGTAAATCATTTTAACTTTCGCCAACGATCGCCAAAGGCATCAAGTTGCGTTTCGCGCAGAACTGAGCAATGAAATTTGATCCGTTGCGTTGCCGGCGCGAGAAAAAAGTCGCACGTAATGTATGCTGCATTTCTACCTGCAAAATTTCGCTCCATCTATTTTTTTTTAATTGTGAGCCGTCTAGTAGAAATAATTTATATTCGGATCACAATTCAAAAGAAATCAAGCGAAATATTTCGACGACAACATAATTATCTGCAAGTGGAAGTCCCATTATAACAGACTCATCCCGAATTTGCTAGAAACTGGTAATTAAAACTACTAAATTTTAAATGGATCACATTCTCAACCGCGGCTGCACATTAACTTTGATGTAGACTCGGTTAGTGTATTTCTTCAAATTTAATCAATATCTTGGAGTTGTAAATATACATTCCTTCAGACTACTTTTTATTTCAATGTTTCTTATTACTTACATTGTTGAAGCTCTTTTATGTAACATAGTTTGAGTATACATCATATCGCATAACATGTACAATACAATAGAGTATATCTATACCTGTAAGCATAACTCGGAGTTGTTTTGAACATTAGCAAAGTGCTGATTTAACGATATCATGTTTGTGATTTTATCATGTAATAGAGGTCATTCTCAACTACTCTTTGACGTTATTTTGACCACAGAGTCAACGTTGCGGTTGGAATTCTGCCCATCTATCTTGCATATTCATTAACAAGTGAATTAATATTCAAATATCAGCTCATTCCCACTTATTAAAATTTATTTGAAATCCACAAATACATAGCATGACTTGGCTTGATTTAAAACGTTTCCACAGCGGAGAATGATCCAGAATTATATCCCAAGTCGGTCATCTTTTAAAATTTCCCAGATGTTGCTGCCATATGAATATATTTGTTTTACTCGTATTATTTGTAGGCTCTTGAAAAAATATTAAGCTTCTTAATTCCCACTTTACCAAAATTCATTTGAAATCAAAAGTACATCTCGCTGTACTAGACTTGATTTACATTGTTTTCCTGGCGCAAGGAATAATCTCAGGTCTACTCTGCTAGCTGTCATCTTCCCGCCTTCCCAGACTTGGCCGTTCTAGCTATATTTGTTTTGCTTGTACTATTTGTAGATACCTGATCAGACCAACTAACTGAATTACTCCCACCAAGACTTTTCCGTCTGCCAGTTGCTAAAATCCCGCTTGGCTCGCCTTGAGAATCGTAAGTTTCATGTATCGGCGACAAAGCTCGTTTCCCTGGCGTCGGAGGTCGTCCAACAGAACGCGGTCTTGACAAATTTGGCGACTGACTGCCTTTGTTATTGTTTGATGATTTGCCAATAGGCAGACTTGCGATCTTATAGTTTGTCTGATGGCTGTACATTCGTGGGATATTTCGATATTGCTCACTCGGGGTCGATAAACCAAGTCTTTCTTGAGCTTCTTTGCTTTGTCTGGGGTGAGGAGAAGCAGTGCCCGGCCGAGTACGAACACTGCCATTGCTTAAAGCAAACAACTTCTTCTTAGACAAAGGAGTGAGAACTTTAACAGTAATTATTAATCGTTTCGCCATTTGCATAAGTGCACTGACATCTTCAACATTCATGCCTCGTACGTCGACTTTATTCACCCGGATAATCTCGTCCCCAACTCGCAATAACTCAAAATTATCAACATCGGTACCTAGTACAAGTCTCGATATAAATATCCCATCCGTTCTCGACCAGCCATCACCTTGCCGTATTAAAAAGCCCAGTGAATCACCGGGTTTATGCGGTAAATCGATAGTCCGATGTAAAAATGTCCCCTGTTTCGAGCATATTTCCTTGACTCCCAATATTCTTCGAAATGAGTTAGGAACAATCTTTATTGATAGCAGAGAATGTGTATCGCCTTTAGTATCAGGGTTTGTGATATCCTGAGCATTACGGAGTGTAAAAAAGTCGTCTTGTTGCTCAGCGTTCTTCATCTTCATAAAATCATCCTGAGAGAGGCTACTGAATCGTCGTATCCGTTCAACTAACTGATCATCATTCGCCTTGTGACCTCTTCCCTTACTCTGACCGTTACTCGCTAAGTTTCCGTTAGGAAATGGTCTTGAAGGACTGGGATCACGACGTTGTAGAGCCATAGTCATTGCTTCAACTCGCCATAATTTGACTTTACAAATAATACTTTGAGGTAGATAATTATACATTATTCACAGAGCCAATCAGCTGATCGCAATGACGACAGGTGTACAAACAAACTGCCACCGACACACATTTTACATTTCTGCCTACGTGCAATTCAAGCCTCCGCAGTGGTCATAATATAACAGCCTGTGACGTAAATACTTTACTACTTTTAGCACATCGTGTTTTATATTTAGAATCAATGAGCATTGTGAATACGTCTTGCCGCTGTATTAAGCGAAAAAGGTACATGAATATCACGCATTTATTTCTGATATCATATCTCGGATCAAAGACAATAATATACGATACGGTCATTCCGCCAAGATCTAGCAACAAAATTCTACTTTTAAAGACATTTTGTTTTATATTTAGCATCACTGAGCATTGTGAATAAGTTTTGCTTTATTAAGTGAAAATACATGTGCATCAATATCACGCATTTATTTCTGATATCATATCTCGGATCAAAGACAATAATACATTGTACGATCATTCCGCCAAAACTCCAGCCACAAAATCCCACTTCTAAAGACATTGTGTTTTCTATTTAACATCATTGAGCATTGTGAATAAGTCTTAATTGCTATATTAAGAGAAAATACATGTGCCGGATGAATATCCTGCATTTGTCTGATATCATATCACGGATCAAAGACAATGATACACTGCACGGCCATTCCGCCAAGATCTGCCAACAAAATCCTACTTTTAAAGACATTGTGTTTTCAGATATTTAGCATCATTGAGCATTGCGAATAAGTCATGTTATCTAAAAATGTACATGAATATCACCCAGTTATTTATGTTATTATTATCGCGGAACAGAGACTATATATAATATACACACCGCTGCACGGTCATTTCGCCAAGATCTACCCACAAAATGCCAGTACTTTAGCCACATTGTGTGAATAAGTCTTGCTATATTTTAAGTGAAGATACTACAACATGAATATCACGCATTTATTTCTGATATCATATCACGGATCAAAGACAATAATACACTGCACTGCACGTCCATTCCGCCAAGATCTACCCACAAAATGCTACTTTTAGCCACATTGTGTTTTATATTTAGCATCATTGAGCATTGTGAGTAAGTCTTGCTATATTTTAAGTGAAAATACTACAACATGAATATCACGCATTTATTTCTGATATCATATCACGGATCAAAGACAATATTAATACACTGCATGCCGATCATTCCGCCAAGATCTACCCACAGAATACTACTTTTAGCCACACTGTGTTTATATTTAGCTCGACTTGTAATTCTTGCATAAAATAATGCACACGCGTGTTTCGGTATATCGCGTATATTACAATGCAGACGAAGACTTATGTCATGATCAGTATACTAGCTGTTTGTAATATCGCACTGCATGTCACTCGCTAAGTCAACTACTATTTGCTGCCACATTTAGCTGCGGCGTGTTATAAATTATACTCTTGCTGATTTAATTGAAAACATTTCAACAGACATTTTGTACATGTACATAAATCATAAAATTCTTTGCACTGTGATATCGTCTCGCGGATCAAATATTAATATTGTTCTGGCAAGTTCTATACTCTTCTAGCCACAAACCGGCGCAATCAATAATATTATTACCCACATTGTATCTTACATTTGACTCAGTTATTCCCGACCAGTGTTATGACTTATGTGACTTCTTGTAGAAATAAGCATTTTCTACATTTACACTAAACCACTATGTACTATAGTTATTATTTTGTGGACTAAATTCATTATATTGCGGTTTTTCAAAGTCTTGGCCTGCACAAAAAAAACACAAATTCGGAGTAAAAGTTTTGCTTTTCAAAACAATGATTTTATTTAAAATCAAGTAAAATCACATTTGAGGGACTCACCAGGGAGCATTTCCCCATACCCTTTTGGCCGGTCTCATGCGTTTGGCGCTCGCTTTGCCCCCCCCCTCCTCTCACAACGTCACTGATTTAAACTTACACACTGACCAAAATTTTCACGAGCGCCATTACGTAAATTTCCAAACGCTTTCACCTATATTAACTGATAGTGTTTTATTCAGCACATCCTGCAAAATTATTGCGTGAAGTGATATACGCATTAACAAAATGTACACATTAAAATGTACACATTTGATATTACATTTTGCAATATGTTGGTAATTCGGTAATATAATCTTGAACCGCGTTATTCTGTGGCAGGGTAGGTAGTGCTATTGCCATTTGCCAATACTGAATAATAATATTTCGGCTTGATAGGCACAACTACTCGAACACTACAAGGAGAACGTCTAAAGATACAACTGTATAACATGTGAACTATATATGGTAATACAACTCACTGTACAATATATCATGCAGAAACATCCACGTTTCGAGCTAGTATGCTTAGGCCTTTTGTCGGAAAGTTGGTCTCGAAACGTTGAAGTTTCTTCCAGTATTTTTCAGGTATTTGTATTTCTCTCAATCCGCTGGAATTTCGTATAGCTATCCTGCCTAAATGTATAGTGAATCAGTTCATCCGCAGGCTAATATCAGGGAATAGTTTTACGATGAGTTTATTTTACTAACCGACCTCAGTAACTCTTGCAATACTAATAATATCATGAATTCATTTGCATGTGAATATCACTGAAATCAAATTGGCGACAAATACTGTCATGTGTACCTATTTCTTTGTGGATGAGAATTTAATACACTCTTTGCAAGTCAAGTGACAGCGAAAACTCGTATTAATCTGACCTGAAGGCTGAAAATCTGAAATAACTGTTAATCGTTAAACGTTAGTAAAATTTAAATAAAGCTAAGCATATAATTCCTTGACTCGTATATCACATTGCGAATTAAATTTATCACTCTTTGCCATACCCCACAAACTCATATCAATGACCTGGGGCTCCAAATAACTTCATAATTATTTTTAGATATGAATATTTCAAATTTGTAATGCGGTTATGGTTATGCATAACTTGGAGCTGATGAAGCCCAGCCTGCAGTTGACGCGAGTGATAATCCTTAAGTCGCAATTTATGATATTGAAAATGTTCGTTGACAAATTTTCTTGGCAAATGCTTGTTCCTGCAGCATATGCACTCCGCAATTTGGTACAAAACATGAGCCCATGCACTGAGAAGAAGAATCCTACATGCAAGATTTGAATTGCGACAATATGTAAAAGTTCAATACAGACTAAATCAAATAATTATTATCGTATTCGATCAATAACGACAACATTGAATGCCTACTATATAAACCCGTAATTTGAAATGTCTATACAGTTAATCTCAATTGACTTGCGTGTTTTCCTATTAATTCTGAAGCTTTGTATATAGCCTTCCGGTATGGAAAGTACTAAATCGTTTAAAGCCTTTTGGTTGAAGCGGTTGATTTCGTGCAGAGTTTTTAGTCACATTTTGTCCCCCCTTAAATTTGACCTCCTCGGGTCATATTTCCCAGCAAATTCCCCCCCCCCCCTCGAAGACATAAATCTATTATATAAACTTATTTTGACAAATCCATCTGAAGTTTCAATGGTAAGATAACGATGACATAATCGGCGTTTTAAAACGTTAGATGTTACATAAACATTTGATAACTTGGGCGATTAGTTCGACAACGCTACACTGTAAATTAAAAAGGGCCAAATCGACCCCAAATTCCGTTTCAGCCCTTTTGGGGCCAAAGCTGTTTTGGCCCTATATGAAAGCCATTTTGGCATTGGAGAGCTGGATCTGCACCGACGGAGCCATTTTAGGTATGGAAGAAAGCCAAATTGGCCCTACCCTTTGCCGTAACGGACCCATCATTTTCCAATTTAGCCCCATCAATTGCCAATATGGCCCCACAGACCAAAACGACTCTCACGTCCGGGTTTGTTTTGGCCCCACATAAAGGGGCCGCTTTTGATCAACACTTTGGCCCCTATGAGCTCCGTTTCGGCTCTCCATTGCGGAACGACTCTCGCATAGGTCAAATCGACCCTGGAATGAAATCGACCCTTTTGTCGAAACGACCCTTCTGTCAAATCGACTCTTAATTGTGTCAAATCGACCCTTCTGTCAAATTGACTCTTAAATGTGTCAAATCGACCCTTCTGTCAAATCGACTCTTAATTGTGTCAAATTGACCCTTTTGTCAAATCGACTCTTAAATGTGTCAAATCAACCCTTCTGTCAAATCGACTCGTAAATGTGTCAATTCGACTCTTCTGTCAAATCGACTCTAAATTGTGTCAAATCGACTATTAATATTGTGTCAAATCGACCCTTCCGTCAAATCAACAGTCTTAATTCTGTCAAATCGACCCTTCTGTCAAATCGACTCTTAATTGTGTCGATCGTCCGTCGTATATCGTATCAAATTAACTTCCGCATAAAACTTAAAGAATGCACATGCTCGCAGTCGCAAAGAAAAAGAAGAGGACGTTTTTTGGATTATACAAGGTGAGATTTGATGTTTCATTTTGTAGGGTATTCAAATTTGTTTTCCAGATTTTTAGTAATTTTATCGTAAATATAAATACGGTATTTGTAAAAATTAATCACGAGAATTGAAGGCCTAGGTGTAATATTAATGATCGCGGGAACTAAGAACGAGAATGCACGCGCCCGTAAGCAATCGGGTTTGCGATCATTCTCGAGCATGCGTACTAACTTTTGGCGCCATTATCGAACGTTGGCCGTTGGGATTTGCTTCGACGAGGGATACGGATAAAATACAAGCGTAAAACCTCGTTTGTTGCAGTATATTCTGGACATATAAACAATTTATTAGGAAAATACGTTCAAGAAACGTCTCGTGCTGTACTAGCCTAATTCTGGCAAATGTTATTTACTTTCTTCACCTTCGTGTCGAAGACTGTTGTTTGCTGATGGCCAAATCACGACAGCGGACATCAATTATTCAAAATATGTTCTTATAGCTTCACGTTTACGATACGAAACACGTTTTAATGTAAGATTATTTATTTTTTGTATATGTAGGTTGTAGTTGAAAGTGACAGCGACAATGAAAAAAGTGCAAACAACATTGAAATATCCAGTTCACTACTAGCTCAAATCCTGCGACATATCACTTGCTAGTAGCCCAGTCTAGTTTAACCTTTCCCAATCAAGAATCATCTCCTGAATCAGGCATACTGGCAACACTGGTTCATTTGATAATGTAAGTTTTTAAACTGGTATTTTAGATTTATATAGCCTCGGTCAAATGAGGATGAAAGTCATGCATGAATTGCTTATAAATACACAAAGGACATTTCAAGTTCCACATGAACAAAATATTATTAAAGCTTTGATGAGTGTTCCAACTATGTTTCAACTTAATTAAAATACTCTCATCCTCGTTTGATCCATAATTATTTGTTGATTTTACTCGATACTAAATAGTGAAACATCGAATCCAGATAAAATCTTATGCAGAACCCACTGTAATTCCGAGCTGTAATCACATAATTATATAAAAGTCGTTTCAGTAGCAGCAAAAGCCAAACTAAACACCAACTAGGATTAATAGGTTTAGCTTTTAGGCCGAGAATAATACACGATTGACAATTTTGTGGCTGATTGAATTAATAGTATACTGTATATTGATGTTGTTGTATACAGGACATCTGACTTACATGTCAAATTAATAGTCGAATCTATGATTATATTGAGCATGGCAGATTTGACATTTGAAACATTGTTGATGTTAATAACCCAATGAGTCGCATTGCGCCCTGATGCGCACTAAGTATTTATTATTTTACTCTGGTTATCTAACGCTAGGCAATTTTACTCATCAAGGGGAGAGCACTGGCGGTTAATGTGTTAACTAGCTTATCTGCCCATGTTTACAGTTAACCCATCGAGTCGCATTGTGCCCTAATGCGGCCTAATTTATTATTTTACTCTGCCTATCGCAGGACAATTTTACTCATTAAGGGCAGAGCGCTGGCGCTTAATGTGTTAACTGGCCTATCTGCCCATGTGTCTAGTTAACCCATTGAGTCGCATTGCGCCCTAATTTATTATTTTACTCTTTCTAACGCCAGACAATTTCACTCATTAAGGGGAGAGCACCGGTACTTAATGGGTTAACTGTCCTATTTGCCCATGTTTATAGTTAACCCATTGAGTCGCATTGCGGCCTACTTTATTTATTTTACTCTGTCTCGAGAGGAGAACGCTGGTGCTTAATGGGGTTAATATTGAAAATATAGATCAACATTTGTCAAAACTCATGACTTGTGCAATCATTTCTGTAATAATTAAGATATTAAAATACCAAATATAATGCCTTTTGGCTTATTTCAAATAGGGAGATGCTATGTGACTATGTCCATTGAAACTGGATTTGTTGTAGCTACATCAAATAAATGCTAGCCAAAAACATATTCAAGTCAATCGAAGAGAATGTAGAATTGCACTTTACATAAAATTCCCTAGTTATTGTACATTAATGAAAAAGCATTTGAAATGGAAATATATTGTTTTAATTTTATTTCTATGGTTTGTACTATGATATACATGGGCTATACACTCTTTGGGAACCCGCAGGGCTGTTGGCAGAGCATTTCCATGATCTGGAACTTCAGTCCTAAACACGATGTGTGGGTGCGAAGATGTTGTGTAGGAACAGAACTGTACAGATTAGAAATATGATTACTGATATTTTCCAAAGAAAAACTATTAATATATAGAAGAGGAAAGAAAGAGGCAATAAATAGCCCAAAGTATCTGTTGTACATTTGAAATTTAAAAATGGTAGGCTTATTAAGGATGAGATACAGAGAAAAACAGTAATGCAGAACTACATTCTCTTAAATTGTCAAAATTAAACGCTACCAGTCTTGGTCTCGTTTCAAACTTGAATAACGAAAAGTCTAAAAATATAAAAACTATAAGAACAGATCAGCTAAGTCCAGTTATAAAATTAAATGATGAAGGAAAGCTGTCATTTTAGGAAAGTATTGTTTTGGGGTGTGTGAACTCATGAGGTTACATGTTTCTGGTGAATCTGCTTGCTGCAGCAAAAATTTATTAATTGTTTGTGACATAATTCACAAGATGTCTATTTTAACCTGTGGGTTGCCAAACTTCTTAAATATGGAATTTGTTTTGTCTGACCAAGATATAATGAATACCACTAGTGACATGAGTATGTCCAATTAATATTTAACTAGAAATAAATGCATGCAGCAACCCCTAGCCTATATTTTCCAAACATTGATTTAACATGAACTATTAGCAATTGGCCAGCACTGAACACAGGCTCACGTTGTGTCAAGTGTTGTCAAGGCAACATAATGTCACATTATATTTTAAATTTTTTTGAGTAATTTTGCAAGTGTTCATACCACAGCATCTACCATACATAATTTTAAACAAATAGATAGGTGAAGTAATTCAAACAAAATGATTTTGAACTTTATTACTCTACTCTGTCGAACGCCTATTCTACTCGTAAAGGGGAGAGCCCTGGTGCTTAATGGGTTAAATAAGATTGTATAGTTATATGTATATCATGTATTATGTTTTTATGCAGTCTCCCTGAACCACTTGTACCAGGCTATGGAAATTCATGTTTCCAATTTTGTATTTATTTTTCTTATGATACAGTATACTGTAAATTTGAATAATATTTGTGTGCTTGTATACTTAATGCTTTTGGAAGGGTTATAGGGGTCGGGTTTGATATACTTTTTCAGGTATTTTGTGTCTGATGTATGTAAGAGCTTTATTATTGGGTTTCTTGGTGAGACCTTATATCTTATGTGTCCTATAACCCTCTGTAATTGCGGATTATTGCATACATTCTAATTGTATTTTTTTTTGTAGGAGTCCAAAGATGCAAATGATACAATTTCAAACTTATCACAACCCATATTGTGGCCGCTGGCAGCGAACTAGAATACGACTAGAAACTGTCAATCATACGTTATCGAGGGAAAGGATGAAAGTTCCATAACAAGCAACAGTTGTTTTGATGCAATTATCGCCTTATTGGCAAGTTTTTACATCTTCAATATTGAGTACTGCCACACGAAGAGCATCTTGTCTGCCTTGCAGACTATAGTAGTGCATGGCCAACACAGAAAATGGCATACAACTGCCAATAGTGAGTTTAAGCAAGTGATGTTTTTGACAACACGGACGTCGACCGGAGGTAAAGTTGACGTTTTTCACCAATCACAGTCCTTGACCCAGTCTTCTGACGTTGCTCATGCCGTCAGTGTTGTAAAAAACGTCACGTGCTTATTGCTTAAGCTCACTAATGAGGGTCACAGCCCTCTTCAATGACTTGTCATGACTCATGAATATTAGTACTACAGTAATTTTACACTTTTTGAGAGTTATGTTGACATATGCTAACCCAAGTTAATGTTATCGATGGAATGTGTGTATTGTCTCACATCTCACCGAACTGTGGTAATGTATTAGAAATTATTCGTATTGCGTTCACGTTAACAACCGCGCCTGCTATTGCTATCACAAGTTGATTGCTCTTTAAAATTAGAATTGTAAACTTTCGGAGCCATATGGCATATATGTACGAATATTTTGATGGTTCCCATATTTCGGTGAGATACATAATACTGACTAGAAATACATGCATGCAGCAACCCCTCGCCTTTTTTAACAGATGAAGTAGAGAAATTCCATTCAACATGAAGTACTCCATGTTCAAAATAATAATAGTCGCTATGGTAACATGAAAATAATATGAGAAAATAATAGGAGATAATTTTTTACCAAAAGAATCGTTCATTTTCATAATTTGTTATTCAAAGGAATGTAGTTTTATGTCACATGTGGCTTTCAATCGGCTAAATGTTAATGTAAAATGTAACGGTATTAAAGCGTTTCAAAACTTTGCCGTGGAACTGCAGGGGAAACTGAAACACTCGTTTTGTTGACAGTATAGTCAGTAGTTTGCTCGAAAATACGGTAAATATATTTGCTTTATATAAGCAAAAGCTAGTTTTTGAGTTATACTTTGGTGAAGCCATATTTGCTGTAGGTAACAGACCATTATAAACACGCATAAAAACACTATTCGCTGTATTAATTGCCCCAAATAAACAATATTTAGAATCACTACATTTATACATTTTCATGTAAATACCAGCTTGCAGAAAAATATATTATTTATTGAGTTAAATGGCATAAAAATTTCGCCGATGTGAATGAAATCGAAAACACAAAGCAAGTACGGTATGAAATTTTAATACTGAAATGTTTAACACTTACCCAAAATAGCCAAGAGTCAAGATAACGATTAAATTTTATATTAAAAACATCGATCTGGTTCGTCTTCGACAAAATTCGTGTTTATCAGTTTATAACTTTATGCATGCCTTTCACACTTTGTTTCACGGTTGACAGCCACTAATTCATGAAACTGCAGGATTTTTTCCAGTTAAATAGCGAAATACATCGCAGAAATATGTTGTAAAATATCAAAATACATCTTTGCAAAATGAAAAACAATATTTTTAGAATTTTAGTACGAGCTATTACACGTGCATGCGCAATAACATCGAAGAC